>PVKM010038365.1:0-14131 GCA_004027735.1 Carollia perspicillata
ATTAAAATAGCAATAAATATGTAACTATTAACAACTGAATCTAAAAAACAAACTAAGCAAACACGTAGAACAGAAACAGAATCATAGATATGGAGACTATTGGGATGGTGGTCAGTAGGGAATTGTCCTGGGGGAATGGGAAAAAAGGTGAGGGAATTAAGAAATATAAATCTGTAGGTACAGAATAGGCTAGGGGATATTAAGAGGAAGTATTGGAGTTGCCAAAGAACTTATATACAAGACCCAGGGACATGAACAAAGGAGGGGTATTGCCAGAGAGAGTGGGGGGGTGCTGGGTGGAGGGAGGCAAAAGGGGAAAAGTTGGGACAACTGTAATAGCATGATCAATAAAAAATAACAAAAAATAAAAAATAAAACATCCAGGCTAAGAAAAGAAAAAAAAAAAAAGATGCACAGAACATATAGATACTATTGTCTTTTGCAGAAAGTACAAGAAAAACAGTTGGAAGTCTTGCATTCAAATCCCGGCCATGCCATTTACTTCATGGTGACTTGTAAGTTACAGACTCAGTAAGAACGCTGACAAGGGAACATAAGCAGGAGAAGCACAGGTTTCCCATGGGACAGGCTTTGTACTTCCATGACCATTGATTTGTAACATGCTGACTGTGCTATGTAAAGTCTACAATTGATCCCCTCTCATCTTCCACACTGGTTGCACCACACAGATACTTTTGCTAAACATTTTTTTTTGTATTTTGTCCCAGAAGCTACATACAGGAAGTTCTCACAGATGACTGTCATTGTGTAGAACTTCAGTCCGAGGCTGACAGAGAAGCCAGATGATTTGCTGTCCATTAATTTGCCTATGTGATCATTTCATTAAGTTTAACATAATAGTTATTTTACCCTTGTGCTATGTATTTCCATTATTTATGTAGTGGACTTTGATCTGGGGGTGATTGTATCACGGAAAAGAGAATTGATAAGGTATGTAAATTGATTATATAATCCCCTCCATATAACTCACAGATTGAAATCTATTTCATTTCATTCCTCTGAGGATAATATTTGATGAAGGATGAGTAAATATTGATTTTCATTAATGAAGTCGCTTTCTTTTAAATTGTAAATGTTAAAAGCATTTTCTCCAACTGATATCTGCTTAAAAGCTCTGAAAGCTTATGGTACATTCAAGTGGTTCACCCACCACAAGGTCAAAGTGTTCAGCTTTGCCTAACACCATTGATAATAGTTCACAAAGACTGTTTTGAGCCACCTCATAATCATAAATAGATGAGGGCATATTAGCAGCAAGGAAGAGATGAATTCCAGTGGTGGTAATGTCGCTCTAAACCAACACATTTATGAATAAATCTTTTTTCAGTGACCTGTTTTACAGGGTTAAAGAGCACGCATGGAAGGTCTCGCCTGGGGAAATAAAAGTAATAACTTTAAATCATTTTATTAGGACATGACTCCCATACAAATATAGAATTAACATGTGTCAAAGATGTGTTTGATTTATTAATAAAGGTGTCAGTAGAATGGTTAAGCTGGCTTGAAGCACATTTGAGATGTACACACATGCATTATGTATATTATACTTGCATATTACTTATATATGTGTATATTATGTGTGTACGTACACGTAATATCCACAGAGATTGATTTTAATTGTCACTCAGAAAAAAGACTTGCTGAAATCAGTTTATTCAGTGATAGACAAAACTGGTTAATAACCTACAGGGCAATAAAACTATAACCCCTCGGGTTATCTTTTCTACCAGAGAGAAATCATGTGCACCTCTACTAGAAAAAAAGTCTGTGTCATTGACATGTAATTCACAGGAGGTTGGCCTTCATCAAAGGTAACTAGGATGTCAATCAAAGGTACATCCCTTAGAGAATTAGGCCATCCTTGGGTGGTCTGGTTAGACAATGTTTCATTGTGATATTGAAGAGTTATAAAGTCATGTTTTTGTTCTATTTCAAATTGGTATACTTTTCTTTAGTGGTACCAATTTCTCTCCCCAATACCCACAGGGCCTGCCTTCTGTAGAGTTCTAACATTATCATGTTCTAGGGAAAGCCACCTATTTTGAACTGAATTCTTCCCCTGAGCATCACAGAATATACATTCTTGTACAAAGGAAAAAAACACCTTTCTTTCTGTAATTTTTCCAGGGCTGTACAGAGTTTCAATACCAGGGAAGAGCCTTTCATCTTAATATGACAAAAACAGGGGCACAGGAATTGACTGTATATTAATATAAACATAGCAAACAGGTCCCCAAGTATATTCCTATGCCATATTGAGAAATCATGAAAAAAAAGACCTTTATTATACGAATGTTGTTTCTGACATTTATAAATATTTCAACTTATGATGTGCTTTGGGGTTTATATCTGGTTTTGTTCATTTATTTTACTTCCTATTGGCCTTGGCTGCCATAACCTAGTCATTGTTGCAATAACTTGTACAATGCTGTACTTGGAGTTCCCCGTTTTGGGGTCACTTTCAGCCCTCGAGAGCCACGGTTGTCACAGACCTCACTGTATTGGATCTCACAGGGCACATTTTCCTTCTCAGAGTGAAAGTAATATATGTGAGATCTGAATCTTGAATGCAAGATTTATTTGAACTTATAACGGGGAAGAGCTAATGTCCTTCACTCAATAAAGTTGAAAACCCCATAACGTATTGTTTCTGAAAAGAATTTTTATTAAAAAGTATTGCAATGTGAGGTTATAGAATAGCATATTGAAGAGCATATGCGGAAGTTTTTGCCTGAGGGAGTGAAAGTAAATAACTTTGAATTATTTTGTGGAAAGAATGCAGTTAACATTGCAAACCAAGGAAAGAATGATAAATAATAGCTCAATACAATTGACCTTTAGACTGCTAAGATTTTAACATACAATCCCAAACTATGTGGGCTTTGTATACTTCAATGTATACTTTTAAAAATATAGATTTTGTTTTTGAAAATAGTTTTGGAGTTACAGAATATTGAGATGATAATATAGTTTCTTTACACCACATACCCAGTTTCCCTGACACCTTGTAACTGTATGATACATTTGTCACAATTAATGAACTCATTTCAATACATTATTATTATTTTAAAACTATATATAATTCATATTTCCTTGGTGTTAACCTAATGTCTTTTTTTCTGCTGCAGGATTTTCTCCAGGGTACCATATAACATTTAGTTATCATGTCTCCTCTTGGCTATGATTAATTTCTCAGACTTTCATTGTTTTTGACGACCTTGACAATCTTGAGGAGCACTTCCCAAATATTCTGTAGAAGTTATTTCTACTGGAATTTGTCTGGTATTTTTCTCATCATTAAACAGGAGTTATGAATTTTTGGCAGGAAGACTACAGAGGTAAAGTGCTATTTCCATCACCTTCTATCAAGAGTACATACTATTCATATGACTTACACCATTGATGTTAACCTTGAACAGCTGGCTGAGGTAGTGTTTGCCAGGTCTCTCCACTGTAAAAGTACTTTTTTCCATCCTTCCTATACTCCATCCTTTAGAGGTCACAATGCACATTCCACGTTGAAGGAGTGTCGAGGCGGGAGACTCTTACTTGTTAAAAAAAAAGTGGACGTTTATGTCCCCATTTCATGACAGCAAATCATCTCCACAAATCATTTGGAACTCTCTGTATGGAAAATTCGTTTCTTCTGCTTTATTGTTTATTTATTCAATCATTTAATTATATCAGTATGGGCTCATGGATATTTATTTCAGATTTTGTGTTATAGCCCAGTACTGTTTTCTTTTTCTTAAATTGCTCATGTTGTTTCATCTTGGATCATTGGAAAATCTTTTAGTTTGCTAATGTATCCCTTTTTACATGCCACCATCAGGTGGGGGTATTTTTGTTTGTTTTTTTATTTTGCACTTTCATACTTCTGGCTCATCTTTTCTATTTCTTCCCCCAGCCTTAGAATCGGCCAATTCTCCAAGGAGCCCTGGTTCCTTTTTTCCTTTTCCTTTTTTTTTTTTTTTTGCAGGGGGAAAATATTAGAAACCAAGATCTAAGCATTAGGCACACTCACTTCTACCGGAATGTCATTGTTTCAAGCACTCTTAGCTGACAGAGCAAGGAAATAAGGAAATATAGTGCTTACTAACCACTTGACAGGCATACATTATATTTTTATATGTAACTATCTGTATTCATATCAAGCTAAACATGACTTTATACTAACTCTAGTCCACTGCCACAGCATATATATTTTGTGAAGAAAAGAAATGTTCTTTCTTCTTTTTAAAGATTTTTTTATTTATTTTTAGAGAGAAGGGAAGAGGAAGGAGAAAGAGAGGGAGGAAAACATCGATGTGTGAGAGACACATCAATCTGTTGCCCTCTCACAAGCCCCCACCTGGAGACCTGGCCCACAACCCAGGCATGTGCTCCGACCAGCAATTGAACTAGCGACCTTTTGGTTCACAGGTCAGCACTCAATCTACTAAACTGCACTAGCCAGGGCTTCTGTTCTTCGCCATGTAAAGAGTTACTCAATTCAAACCCCCTTTATTACAGTTTTCAGTTTTTTATTTCAACATTATCCTTGGTTTTACTTTAAAAATATATACTAAAATGGAACAATTTAAATATGTACTTGTCTAACATGATTTGGTTGATTCAAGTTGGAGAACTTTTATTTTTCCAGATATACAATTTTATTAGTAAGCAAGATCTACATACAACCATCAAATTGTTTCTTTTAGTTTGATTACTAAGAAGAAAGAAGTTCCAAAGGGTTAGCTTGAGCTGATGAAAAGCTCATTCTCTCATTAAGATATTTATTTTAAAATTTGAGGGGGGTGGTAGGGAAAAAGAAACATGGGAAAAACCATAGCAAACAAAACAAACCCAATAGTCAATGGGTTAATGGGAACATCAGAAATAAGCAAAATTAAAATGGGTTGTATTTACAATATTTTTTGGCTGGATTTTTACTTATGTTGAATATCATAGTAAGTAATTTGCTTTAAGGGATTCAAGTACCAGATGAAAAGTAACATCAGACTTTGGTGAGAGCTTAATTTAGAGAATCAGTGATTTTGTGATAATAAGTACTTGATATGGCCATTCTAATTCAAATAAATATACTACCAAAAAAAGATCCAAATCTTACTATAGTTTGAAACAAGATAACTATATTTAACTACATTAATTTTTCTAATCCATGAGCATGTAAAATCTATGCAATTACTTGTGTTTTCTTCAATTTCTTTGGTCAATGTCTTGCCGTTTTTAGTGTCCAGAAGTTTCATCTCTTTGGTTACATTTACTCCAGGTATTTTATCTTTTTTCAGTACTATTGTAGATGGGATTCTTTTCTTAATTTCTCTTCCTGAAAGTTTGTTGTTGGTGTGTAAAAATGTACCTGATTTGGGGGTGGTGATTTTCTATTCTGCAATTCACTACAGTAATTTATTAATCTTAACAGCTTTTTGGTATAATCTTTAGGGTACACATATATGCACGCACACATATATAGAATCATATCATCTGCAAATAGAGTTATACTTCTTCCTTTTCTATATGGATGCCTTTTCTTTCTTTTTCTTACATGATTGCTCTGAGGATGTCCAGTGCTATGTTGAATAAAAGTGGCAAGAATGGACATTCTTGTTTTGTTCTGGGTCTTAGAAGAAAAGCTTTCAGCCTCTCACCATTGATTCAGACGTCACCTGTGGGCTCATTAATTATGTTGAGGTGCATTCCCTCTATACTCACTTTGTTGAGAGTTGGTTTTAATCATGACTGGGTGTTGAATTTCATCAAATGCTTTTTCTGCCATCTATGGACATAAATATGATTTTTATTCTTCATTTAGTTGATGTGGTGTATCACATTGATTTGTGTATCCATTTGTGTTGAAATATCATTGCATCCCTGAAACAAATCCCATTGATCATGGTGAATGATCTTTTTATTTGTATTTATTTTTATTTTTAAAAATATTTTATTCATTTATTTTTAGAGCCAGGGGAAGGGAAGGAGAAAGAGAGGGAGAGAAACATCAGTGTGTGGTTGCCTCTCACATGGCCCCCACTGGGGACCTGGTCCGCAACCCAGGCGTGTGCCCTGACTGGGAATCGAACCAGCAACCCTTTGGTTCACAGCCCGCACTCAATCCACTGAGCCACACCAGCCAGGGCAATGATCTTTATAATTTACTGTTGAATTTGGTTTGCTAATATTTTGTTGAGGATTTTTGCATCTATATTCATCAGGGATATTGGCCTGTAATTTTCTTTTCTTATAATGTTTTTGTCTGGTTTTGGTGTCAGAGTAATGGTGGCTTCATAAAGTGAGTTTGGAAGCATTCTATCCTCTTCTAATTTTTGGAAGAGTTTGAGAAAGACCAGTATTAATTTTTCTTTAAATGTTGGATAGAATTTACCAGTGAAGCCCTCTGGTGCAGGACTATTTTTTTTTCTGGGAGGTTTTCTTGTTGTTGTTTTGTTAAGTTTTATTTATTTTATTTTTAGAGAGAGGAGAAGGGAGGGAGAAAGAAAGGGAGAGAAACATGGATTGGTTGCCTCTCGTACACCTCTAACCAGGAACCCAGTTGCAACCCAGGCATGTGCCCTGACTGGGAATCGAACTGACAACCTTTTAGTTCCCAGGCTGGCCTCAACCCACTGAGCCACACCAGCCATGGCGCAAGGAGGTTTTTGATGACTTTTTCAATCTTCTTACTAATAATTGGTCTGTTCAGATATTCTATGTCTTCATGATTCTGTCTTGGTTGCATTATTCTAGAGTTTATCTATTTCTTTTAGGTTGTCCCTTTTTTGTTGTATAATTGTTCATAGTAGTCTCTTGTCCTTTGTGTGATATTTGTCATAATGTCTCTTCTTTAATTTATACTGTTATTTATTTGCATCTTATAACTTTTTTTCTTGGTGAGTCAACTAAAGATTTGCTTGTTTTGTTTATCTTTTAAAAAACCAGCCCATAGTTTCACTGATCTTTTCTCTTGTCTTTGTAGTCTCCATCTCATTTATTCCTGCTCTGATCTTTGTTATTTCCTTCCCTCTAGTAATGTTGGGCCTAGTTTATTCTTTTTCCAGTTTCCTGAGATGTCAAAAGAGGTTGGTTATTTCTTCATGTAGGGGTTTATTGTTTCTTTTTAATCTAAACATTTTAATGCTTAAAATAGTCATGGGCTTGTAAAGCTTTTACCTATTGTTCTACATATCTCTGTTGGAATTGCTTTTGTTGCATCGCATAGGTTTGGTATGTGGTGTTTCCATTCTCATTTGTCTCAAGGTATTTTTTTATTTCTCTCTTGGTTTCTTCTTTGACACACTTGTTTTTCCATGGTATGTTGTTTAATATACATATACTTGTGAATTTTCTAGTTTTCTGTTTGTAATTGATTTCTAGTTTCATTTCATAGGGTAAGAAAAGATGCTTGATAACATTCCAATGTTCTTGAACTTTTAAAGATTGTTTTGTGGCCAAACATAGAAACTATTCTACAGAACGTTCCATGTGCCCTTAAGAAGAATCTACATTCTGCTGCCGTTGGAAGAAATGTTCTGTAAATGTCTGTTAGTTTAATCTGATCTAACATGTACTTTAAATTCAATGTTTCATTACTGATTTTCTGTCTGGTCATCTATTCATTGTTGAAAGTGGGATATTAAAGTACCCTACCATTACTGTATTGCTATCAATTTCTTCCTTCAAATCTGTTAGTATTTGCTTTATGTATTTAAGTACTCCTCTTTTGGATGCATAAATATTTACTAATGTTACCTTCTTGAGTAATTGACTTCTTTTTCGCTGCATAATGACTTTCTCTGTCCCTTGTTACAGTCTTTGGCTTAAAATCTGTTGTATCTGATATACATATAGGCACCTCTACTTTCTCTTGGTTTCCATTTGTATGGAATATCTTTAGTCACCTTTTCATTTTTAGTACTTGTGTGTCCTTAAAGCTGAAGTTAGGCCCTGGCTGGAGTAGCGCAGGGGACTGAGTGCCAGCCTGCTTGTGAACCTAAGGGTCACTGGTTCAATTCCCAGTCAGGGCACATGCCTGAGTAGTGGGCCAGGTCCCCAGTAGGGGGCACATGAGCTGCAACCACATACTGATATTTCCCTCTTTCTCCCTGCCTTCTCCTCTCTAAAAATAAAGAAAGAAACAAATAAGTAAATAAGATCTTTTTAAAAAATTAAAACAAACAAGCTGAAGTTAGTCTCCTGCAGGCAACATAAAGATGGGTCTTTTTATTTTTTTATCCATTCAGTTATTCTATGTTTTTCGATTGGAGAATTAATTGCTTTTACACTTGAGAGGTATGGATTTACAAATACCATTTTGCTATTTTTTTCTCTTGTTTTGTAACTCCTCTACTCCTTCAATACCCGTTGCCTTCTTATTTTGTGATTATTTGTTTTTCTGTAGAGGTATGCTTTGGCTTCTTTCTTTCTACCTTTTGTGTTTCTACTATAGGTTTTGCCTTATGGCTACCATGAGACTTGCATAAAACATCTTATATTTTTAAAAAATATTATATTTAAAATGGTCTACTTAAAGCTGATAACAACTTTGATTGAATATATATTTACAAATGCTGTACATTTTTAGGTAGACAACTATTTTGATAGGATTATACATGTGTCAGTACTTTTCAAGATTCATCCATTGCACGTTTAGGTTTTATGTGGTGTGCTGTACGTAAATTTTGCGTAAAATCAAATCTGTGAAGAAGGTTCTTGCTAGTAGGCTTACTTTTTCTCAGTGGTATGAGTTGACAATTCTGCCACTAACTTCTGTCTATGCCAGACTTGTGCAAGTGAGTAAAAAGTGTGGGGAATAATGGGATCCAGATTTTGAATCAGTAAAGAGTTCAGGAACAGTAAAAGAGGAATAAAAATATGGAAAGGAGAGAAACAACATATGCCCCGTGGTGTTGAATTTGAAATGAAACTCATAGTTTTTGTTTAGATATACAAATGGAAACATAATCATAGAAATAAGTAGAGATATAGTACATGGATATAAACAAACAGTTAAAGATAATTCTTCTTTGCTGAAAGAGACTAGAGATGATGAATAGCACATTAGTAGCAATGATCATACTTAGCACATAGATCTTACTGTCTAGATGCCATTCTTGACTAAAAACAAGTAGGATCCCTTACAAAATTAAAATAAGAACGTGTTCAAAGACTCATGGCGATAAGTCAAAAAATTAAAGAAAAGCCTCAGTGGAAGCATGGGCTGCAACCTGCGGGCCCTACTGCTGAGAGGAGAGGAGGACAGGAAGGGGCCTTCGTTAGGAATGACCCCCTAGGAAGCCAAGTCTCTAACAGATATCTACTGGCTTCTTTGCATCTTCAACAGGCTCGTTCTGAATGACATTTAAGTAACAAATGAAAAAACCTCACTGTGACAAGTCAAGACCAGAGACCAAAGAAGAAAGAATTCCAATATGCATGCAAAGAAGGTTAGAAAACTTTAAGACAGAGAGATTGATAAGTTACAAAGAATTTCTCTTCACAAATGTATAAAGCAGGTCTGTACTCGTCTCTTTCTTTCATGTAACTAGGACAAAAATCTCAGAAGAAATTACATCATCTTTGTACATTTACAAACACACTGATGAACTCAAAGAATAATCCTGTTAACATTTAACAAATGAAAGCCTGCAGTGCATTGAGAGTGAAAATCTACAAACTCTTACAATGAGTGAGAATAAAATAGTTACTGAAAATCAAAGTTTGTCATGGGTTATATAGATTCATGGCCCAAACACTAAAGAAGTGTTATTAGGACATGGACAAGTCCAATGAGGCCCTCCTGCCGTGTCATATAAAGAAGAAGTTTCCCTAAACACACAAAAACAACAGAGGCTTTTCCACCCAGAACGGTGTGGCTCAGTTGTTTTGATTTCTGGTCAGATCCATGTTTCTCTTCGTCTTTTTCTCCCTCCCTTCACCCCTCTAAAATAAAATAAAAAATAAAAATAAAAACACAAATGCTTTTCCACAAGTTACCATATTAAGATCTAAAATGGTGAAAAACAAAAGAGAGCCCTGGCTGCTGTGGCTCAGTGGATTGAGTGCCGGCCTGTGAACCAAAGGGTCACCGGTTCAATTCCCAGTCAGGGCACATGCCTGGGTGTGGGCCAGGTCCCCAGTAGGGGGTGTGAGAGAGGCAATCATGCACTGATGTTTCTCTCCCTCTCTTTCTCCTGCCCTTCCTACCTCTAAAAATAAATAAATAAACAAAATCTTTTAAAAAAAGAAAAGAAAAACAAAAGAGAGAAAGTTAGTGTGTTTGAGATTTGATAGCATGTTCTGTTTTACCTACAAATTATTTTCTATTTCAGGAAATTTCTTACCAAATCAAGATTATTGAGATTGGAGATCTTTGAGTAAAGTTTAAAATCTCATAAGGCATCTCCTACACATCACAAGTCAATGTATTAATTAATGTGTACACATGGAAACACGTTTAACAATAAGAAACAGTTGATAGAGCTAACAAAAAAGCAATACAATTCAAAGGTTAAAAAATGGAATAAAGAAGACAATTTAAGGGACTCATACTGGGTAACCTCAGGATGAGTAGTCAATCAAAATAAATTTAGCAATAGACTATAACAAATTTAATAGCCTAACAATAAACCCATACAGATATAAATTAAAAGGAGAGAATAAATAGTCTTTCTTACAGTAGAGTGTCAATGACTACAAAAGTAATGACTGAGTTAAAAATCATCAAGATGTTAAAGTTGGTGAATGAAAGTATCAGGATGTTTTCATAGCCTCAAATTCATCTCTCCACGGATCACTTTTAATGACAAACAATTACTCTAAAGTGGAGAAACCTTCGGATACCACCTTAACCAAGTGATCAAAATTAACATCACTGAAGTCCTTGTATGATGCCCCGAGGATGACTCATCACTTCTGTGGTATTTCTTAATGCACAGCTTAAATTTTATCATGAGGCAATATCTAACAAAGTCACATTGAGGGTCATTCTGCAAACAACTGCTTTGCCTGCTTCAAATGTCAAGGTCAGGAAGGATGAAGAAAGACGAGAATTCTGCCAGACTAAAGAAAACCTAAAGAGGTGATAAATAAAGCGATGCCATGGAAGACATTACTGTGATAAATACTTTTCAACATGGACTATGGACTGAGCAATAGTGTCTCAGTGCCTACTTTCCTAATTTTGACAACTATACTGTGTTTAAGTAAGAAACATCCTTGTTCTTAGTAAATACACATGGACGTATTCAGGAGAGAAAGGGATATTTTCAACTTACTCACAAAGGATTCAAAAAAATAGTAAAATGGAGAATAGTAGTAGAAATACATTTATGGTATACATTTTGTAGATAACATACAGTAGTAGGGTAAGGCAAAAGTAGATTTACAGTTGTTCATATGGAACATAATACAATTAATAAATAATAAAACAAAAATAAATTCCGTATTTCACATACTCACAACTGTAAACCTACTTTTGCCCACCCTGTGTATAAAATAACACAGCAGATGGAAATAATGGGCATATGGGAACTCCCTATCCCATTCATTCAACTTTTGCACAAGTTTGAAATAATATTAAAATACAAGTTTACCAAAGATCTTTTTAAAGTGTTGACTTTAAAAAGAGAGAGATGAATATAATCACCTCTCCATAATCTTATAAAAATAATAGCAGGTAAATACAAATAAATAAACTTATGAATGAGAAAGTGGATATATGCAGAGGCTAGAGGATACTAAAAGATTAAAATACTAGACAGTTTTACTAATAAATTTGAAATTAATTCTCTAGAAATTATGGATGGAATACTAAGTAATGAAAACATGCTGTTGGCACTACATGTTCGTGAGAAACTTTAGAATAGTTCGCAAATATATCGAGTCTAACATTAGAAAAATAGATACAAAATTGGGGATGTTATACCTAAAACAATCTGATACCATGTTCTATCTATATGGATTATAGGTATTTTCTTTTGGGGGGGCTTTTCTTCATTTTCCAAATGTGAAGTAACATGGCGTGTTACTGTTGCGAGAGCTATAAAATATTCTCAAAAGTTTATATAATATGTATGAAACCCCACACTAGAAAAACACGTGCAAAGGCTCTGGAAACTAATGATTAGAATCCGTCATATATATCAGACTCTTGGAAGGATTCATTCTAATTGCAAGCAGATGTTAAGGCTTAAATAAGTCTAAATCATAGCCAGCGAGCGTTTGACCTCTTGCCCTGGAACACTGCAGCAGGGAAGGGACGGGGCCCCCTGACAGGCGGTGGGGTGCGGGGAGGGGGTGGCCAACACCACGGAAACTGGCGGGACACCACCTTCTCACTCCAGAAACTTCCTGAGGGAGGAGCTGCTTCTCCCACACTCCCCTCCTCATTAGCTCATTCCTTCACATTCATTTGGAATGTCTAAGAGACCCTGAGAATTATCTGAGTGGATGTTTTGCCTCCATAGCTTTGCTTTGGAGCTCAGAGACCAGCAATCCCCGTATGAGAAAAAAAGCAGAGAATGACAGCAGAGTTGGGACACAGCGATACAATAATGATCATTTCACTTGGCATATCAGTAGAGAAACTTAGAGTATTAAATATGATTGATTAAAATGGAGCTATATAACGGAACAAATTACTAAGAGAAAAATACATTTTTAAAAAAGTATCAGTGCAAAAAACACATGGTAAGGGAAAACAAGAGTATAAGAAAATATGCTAAAGAACAAATATAAAAAATGTTGAATAAAACAAAATGCTACTCATTAGGACCAAGGAATCTTGTTCTCTTTCTTTTTCTGAGGTGCCTCTCAGATGAATACTTCTGTTCAAGTAAAATGTTCCCCAGAGTGGCTTCGGAGACCCAGACCATCCTTCGTGAAGCGACATCATTTGGAGAGAGAGGTGCAAGCCTGAGAATTGTAAGGTGTCTACGAGTACCTACGAAGGAATTTTTCCTAGAGAGGAGTCTTTAGGCTTAGCTGACTCCATGAGAGCTGGCGATGGTCAGGAGAATTCTGACACTTGTGCACATACTTTGGGCCTCGAACTAACAGTTGCCCTCCAAATACAGCCCCAGGAATCTGCACCCAACCCCACCCACACGTCCCAGCTGCCCACCTGGCAGGCGGAAAACCAGGGCAAGCACTCGCTCTGCATCAAAACCAAGCTCTCAAGACAAAACGTCAAGACAGAAGGAGAAACTCACAAGTTTTTTTGTGACTTCCAGCAAAGTTTGCCCAAATGGATGCCGTTCTGGTGAGAGCAACAAATTCGGGAGTCTGTGAGGTCGGCTGGAACGACGGGCATGCAGGGCCTCAGTCTGCGCTATCCCCTGTCATTATGCTTATAACAACAACACTTCCAGACAGCACAACCCAAAACAGAAGCACGAAACACAGCAAAAGAGGTGAAAAAGAATGAACCGATTCCACCAAGAATGCCAAACAAATGAGAATCGATAGCAAAGTCTGCTTATCAAACTGGAGACGCAGGGCTGAGGAACTCAATGCAGAGGGGGCAGAGTGCAGACGCAGACCCAGGGCTGACTTCCACGTGGGCGGGCGCACTACAGGCCACAAGCACAAGGCTCCCGGGCCTCTGCCGCCACTGCGGCTGCTAGAAGCCTGGGGTCCGTGGTGACAAGCAGTGCAGACGCGTCTTGGTGGGGCCTCCAGGAACACGGTGGAAATATGAATACCACCCAAATGAGAGCTTTAAAAGGCAGTCACTATCAATTGCTTTTGGCAGAGACTCCAAGACTAGCATGGCAGCCTTATAGTAAAAAAACAAAACAAAACAAATCAAAACCACAGTAGTCTTCAGGCATACTCTCATTAGAGGTTTCTGGCATGGGGGAGGCTGGAGGATAGCTAGCTGGGAAATATTTGGCTTTCTCTGCTTGGTCTTGAGCTGGAAGCTAGTGTAAAAATTGGAAGCTAGCAGTCCTTGATTAAGTCCTGATGGTTCTGGGCTGCAGAGGTTGTATATCATTGTCTATATTCTGGCATTGTCTGTTTGTATTTTCAATCTTTCTAGGAGATCAGTAAGGTTTTTTTTTTTAATTTGAAAGTTTTCATTAGACCAACTTTTGTAGTTAGTAAGGAGTAT
>PVKM010038366.1:0-14113 GCA_004027735.1 Carollia perspicillata
CTCCATTTCCTACACTGTACTTTACATCCCCATGGCTATTCTGTAACTACCCACTCGTACTTCTCAATCCCCTCACCTCTTCACCCATTTCTCCACACTGCCTCCCATCTGGCAAACATCAAAACTTTCCCTTTATCCATGAGTCTGCCTCTGGCCTTCTTGTTTGCTTAGTTTCTTTTTTAGATTAAATTATTGACACATATATACATATATATGTCATTTTATTGTTCATAGTTTTGATCTTCTTTTTCTTAAATAAGCCCCTTTAACATTTCAAGTAATGTTTTGGTGATGATGAACTCTTTTAGTTTTTTCTTGTCTGGGAAGCTCCTTATCTGCCCTTTCATTCTAAATGATACCTTTGTTGGGTAGAGCAATCTTGGCTATAAGTCCCTGCTTTTCATGACTTTGAATATTTCTTGCTAGTCCCTTCTAACCTGCGAAGCGTCTTTTGAGAAATCAACTGATAGTCTTACGGGAACTTTCCTGTTGATAACAAACTTCTTTTCTCTTGCTGCTTTTAAGATTCTCTTTTTATCTTTAACCTTTGATATTTTAACTATGATGTGTCTTGGAGTGGGCCTCTTTGCATCATCTTGTTTGGGACTCTCTGTGCTTCCTGGGCTTGTATGTCTATTTCCTTCACCAAATTAAGGAAGTTTTCTTTCATTATTTTTTCAAGTAGATTTCTAATTTCTTGCTCTTTCTCTTCTACTTCTGGCACCCCTATGATGATGCAAGTGTTGGACCTCTTGAAGTTGTCCCGGAGGCTGCTCTACTATCCTCATTTTTTTTTGTATTCTTTTTTTTTCTTGTTATTCTGCATGGTTTTTTTTCACTTCCTTATGTTCCAAATCATTGATTTGATTCTTGGCTTCACCCGCTTTACTGTTGTTTTCCTATAAATTGTTCTTTACTTCAATAAGTGTATCCTTCATTTCTGACTGAATTTTTTCCTATGCTGCTGAGGTCCTAACTAAGTTCCTTGGTTAGGACCTCAGCCACATATTCTTATAACCACTCTTTTTTGGAACTCTGCCTCTGATAGATTGCTTATCTCTATTCAGCCCTTTTTTCTGGAGCTTTGATGTGTACTTTCATTTGGGTCATGTTTCTTTGTCTCCTCATTTTGGCAGCCTCCTTGTGTTTGTTTCTGTGTATTAGGTAGGACTGCTTTGACTCCATGTCTTGGTAGTGTGGCCTAATGTAGTAGTTATCCTGTATGTTCTAGTGGCACAGCCTCTCCTATTACCCAAGCTGGGTACTCAAGGTGTGCCCTTTGTGTGGGCTGAGTACACCCTCTTCTTGTAGTTGAGCCTTGGTTGCTGGCAGGTCAATGGGAGGAATCTACCCAAGCCTGTCAGCTGCAAGGATTGGCTGTGACCACTGACCACCAACCACCACCCTCTGTGGAGGATCAGCTATGCAGGGGCAGGGTGGTGATGTTCAGATGTGGTCTGTAGCTGTCAACAGGTGCACTGGCCCTAGGGTTTCCTGAGTTCACAGACCAAGGTCAGCTCCCACCTGTGTTTTGCCTGGGGCCACCCTGCCTGAGCTATAAGGCAATCTGAGATGGCTGCTGCTTGTGTTGGGCTTGGAGATTCCCAGGCAAAACCAAGCTGTGGATCTAGGCTGGCTGCTGCTAATTCTGGGCCTGGGGCTCACTGAGGCCAGCTGCTGCTTGTTTGGTAAGATCTAGGAAGTTGTGAAGCATGAGACAAGACAATCCATTAATAAGGAAAAGCAGCTTCAGTGGGCCTGTAAGTTAGGTGGGGCAGACTCTCTCGGTATCTCCAAGGTGGGTCAAACAGTGTTAGCCAGGTTGATGGAGTCTCAGATATGGCACAAGCTTGCTGGTTCTGTGGGGGAAGGGTTTAGAAAAGGCACAATGGCTTCTGTTCCACTTGATGTCAGACATTTCAGTCCTCCCTGTATACCACTGGTAACTTTCAAGCTGCTACCATGTTGCTGGAACTCAGAGGGAGTGAGTCTGAGTAGGTAAGTCTGTGTGTGGGATCTTTAAAAGGAACTGCTTGGGTCTCCAGAAGTTTCTTCCACTGACTCAATCTCCACTGGTTTTTGCAGCCAGGAGTTGTGGGGACTTATCTCCTGGCACGGGAACTCTGGGCCAGGGGCCCTGGTGTGGGGCTGGGACTCCTCACTCTTGAGATATCCCTCCAGAGTTTTTATCTAACACATGTGGGTGAGGGACCAGCCCGTTCATTGTCTGCACCCCTTATACCAGTCTGGATGGATGTGGTTTCTCTAATTCCATAGTTGTTGGACTTCCATTCCATTCTGGCAGTTATGACTGATGGTTGTTCTACAAATTTAGTTGTAATTTTCATGTGGTTGTGTAAAGCGGCTAGCCATGTCTGCCTATGCCATCATCTTGACCAGATGTCCAAACATTTTTTGTATTAATGTTGTAAATTGTATTGTGCTAGGAATTTGTCTATTTCATTTAAAATTTCAAATTTATTGGGTAAAGTTCTTTTTTACCATAACCCATTTGCCTTAGTTTCCTTGGGCTATGTAACAAAATCCTACAAAATGGGTGGCTTAAAACAACAGAAATGTATTGTCTCACAGTTCTGGGGGCAGATGTTGGAAATCAAGGTGTCAGCAGGGTTGTAGACCCTCTGGAACCTGTAGGAGAGAATCCTTTCTTGCCTCTTCATTGCTTCTGGTAATTAGTGTTGGAGTTCCTTGGCTTGCAGTAACATCACTCCCATCTCTGCCTCTGTTGTCACATGGTCTTCTCCGTGTATCTGTGTCTTCTCCTCTTCTTATAAGAACATCAGTCATATTGGAGTAAAACCCACCCTCCTCCAGTATGACCTTATCTTAACTTGATCACATCTGCAACAACCCTATTTCCAAATAAGGTTGCATAATGAGATATTGGGAGTTAGATTTTCAATATAACTTTTTTAAAGGAGGACACAATTCAATAAATAACAATCTTATTATTTTTGTCTTATTTTATTTTAATGCATTTATGTAAAAATGGTAAAAGCCAAGACAATCTTGTAAGAAGAATGAGAAAATTGGAAGATTTACATTACTGGTTTTTAAGACTTTTCCCATAGTTACAGTAATGAAGACAGAGTGAAATGGGGCAAGCATAGACACATATAACAATGGAACAAAATAGAGAATCAAGAAATAAGTTCAAACATATATGGACACTCGGTCTATGACAAAGATGGCACTACACAGCAATGGTAAATGATGATCTTTAGAACAAATTGGGTGTCCACATGAGAAAAAATTGAATCTTGACTCCTGCTTCATATCAATCACAAACATCCATTCTATATGGATGGTAGATCTACATGTGAAGGATTAAATCAATAGAGCTTTTAAAAGAAAACATAGGATATCTTCATGCTCTTACAGCTGTCAATAATTTCTTCCCTAGTTTTTTTCTTTCAATAAATGGCACCACTACTCACACAACTGCCCAAGTCAACTTTGACTTATGTATTTTTCTCTTCACCTACATGTGATCATTCACCATGCCCTGTCTTCCACTTCTAAAATGTATACCACACCCCCTGACTACATATAAGCCCTCATGGTCTTCCATCTGCAACAGCCTTCTAACTGTTCTCTTTGTTTCTCTTTGTTATTGTATTACTTTCCCAATTAAGATCCCCCATTGACTTCCCATGGTATGCCAAAAGACTTACTGCCTCAGGACCTTTGAACATTCTGTCCTTTTGCCTGAAATGCGCTTTTCTCAACTCTCCATAGGGATGGTGTATTCCCTACTTTCCTCTCTTAGCTCATGCCACCTCCTCAAAGAATATTTCCCTGCAGACTTACACATGTTCTTCCCTCATCTCTGTTTTCACCAACACAACATGCTGTCTTTTCCTTCATCGCCCTTACACAATTCATAATTATTCTCTGTATTCTAACTTTACTCATTAATTAATTCAATAAATATTTATTGTGTCTCCTCTGTGCCAGGCACTGTGTTAGGTGCTAGGGACAAAATCATTATCAAATAGACAAGGTCTCTCATCATATAACCACATGAATGACAATATAACCACAAACTCAGAAGTTCTTGAATGAAAAGCTGCTAGAAAATTAAATACCTAACATTTACCACTACCTTGGCTCACTCCCTAAATTCTGATGCTTCTTTGGTTAGACTTTATGTTCTTAGCCTTTTCTTCCCCAGATGTGCCAGGTGGGCTGGAGATGAAATTTATGCAGCACTCACGAAGAGTGAGGCACTCTTCTTTCTGAAGAGTAATTCGGCACTGCTCACTTAAATAACAATCAGCAATTCTGCTCCTGAGATCCCAAAGCTGTTCTCCCTACAGCTCTTGAGGCTCCTGATGAAAGGAGGCCAGTGATCTAGCTACTGATCTAGGAACAGACTACAGGGCAGATGGTTTGGAGGAACCCTCAAAACCTAGTGAGTGACAGCCACGCAGCCTGGAAACAAAGGCTCTGAGGTGGAGGTAACTCTCCCTGTACATGGCTGTATGGCCTATGACAGCCTCACAAACCGAGAGGTGGGAGTGCTCCCCTTCAAACCTCCCAGCAGGCAGCCATGTGCACATGGTTCCTTTAGCCTGCTGAATGATCTCCCTGCCTTACTAAGCCACCTTGACCCTCCACACTGCTTTCAGAGTGGTTTTCCCAGAACGTAATCTGAGTATGTATGCCTTTCATATATTTATTAATAGCTTTCCTCAAGGAGTTCCCATTGCCTTTGATAAAACTAAAACACTAGCATCCATACAAAATTCTTTAGGACCTGGCCCATTTCAAATTATGTATTTCGCCATACACTTCTGTCTCTTGGCCCACACACACGAATTAGCCTCACTGAACTAACTACCAGATGTTCTTCGGGGGGCCTTGCTGTCCCTTCCCTCTCGGTCTTTGCACAGGATGTGCCTCCTGCCTGGAACACCCATGCAGGGCAGGCTGCACAGCTAGTCCAAGGGCTTGATGGTCTGACTCAGAGCCCTCGAGGTGACTAACCCTTGTTCCACTTCCACACGCAGAGTCCAGGGATGTGCACGACCAGGTTGTACTGGAGAGTCTGAGTCGGGTTTTGCCTGTGCCTTACTGTACTATGTATATGCTGCAGCCAATGTACTCTGCAATGGCCGTGTGTTTGACCAGGTGAGGGGGTCTCTGGCAAGAATGCCGTGCAGGTTGTGCGCCATCTCACGTCTACACATGGGTATGTGTTTATGTCTGCAAATGAAAGTAGGTGTATTAGGAAGTTAAACTTCAGGACCCCTTATTTGCACAAGCCCCTTCCAATGCCCTGGAAAGATGGATGTTGGCTCTGTTTACTAGCTTTTCTAAATGTATAATTTTCTCTGATTTTGTTCATTTTAAATAAATATTTACTTGTACTTAATTGTATATTCATAATTTTATTATTTTTCTTGAAGAGTGCCCCTCCAAACTGTATAAGCTTCATGCTCATAAAACCTAGAAATATGCCTTTGCCTAGAAATAGACAGGCTTCAAAAATAATCTAATGTGACCCTCATTTATTCACAAGTCCTCACCTGCAACTATAGGCTATTGTCCTGGGGGAATTTATTGGTGTCTCTGCCATGGGTCCCAAGTTCCTTCCTACTCTGTAAGTAAGGGAACCCTGTTTGATTTACACAAGTGGGATCTGTACTTGGTTATTTCTCTAGGTCCAAACCTAATGTGTGTATACAGTTGCACCTACGTCTTTATCCAGCTCAGTCCTACTCATCTTTAAGGGTTTATCTCAGGAGTCAATGTCTGTTAGAACCTTTCCTGGATGCTGGGTGCCCACACATAGCAGACAGTCAGTAACTGTTGCTTGAATGAATGAATGAATGAATGAATGAAGCTGAGCCATCAAATTAGTCCCCTCTGCTCCTACAAAATACATACTTTTTGGTTGATCCCAGTGGAATCCTGAGTTCCGTTGGAAACAAACTCTTACTCCTCTGATTCCTGGGTTGAATGAAAACCCCGGAATCCCATAGGATCCTCTCGCAGGATCCGACATCACTCACTCCTGATCCCGTCAGTCAAAGGTGGTTCCATTTTCTATTCTTTCGTGTGACCTAACACACTCTAGTTCCTGACCTTTATATGCCACCCACTGTGGTAAAAGTCTTTACTTCTTCTCTGTCCTTTCTCATATATTTTCCTTAGGTAGCTGTCTTAGTCTTCCAGGGCTCCCCCAACAACATACCACAGACCAGGTGGCCTAAGCCACACAAATTTATTTTCTCACCATTCTGGAAGCTGGAAGTCCACAGTCCAGGTGTCAGCAGCGTTGGCTTCTTCCGAAGCCTCTCTGCTTGGCTTGCAGATGGCCTCCTTCTCGTCCCTGTGCTCTTCCCTCTGTGCTCATCTGTGTCCTGATCTCCTCTTTTAAAAGGACACTGGACATCTTGGATTAGGGCCTACCCATAAGACCTTATCTTACTGTAATTACCTCTTTAAATGCCCTATCTTCAAATATAGTCACATTCTGAGGCACTAGGGGTTAGCTCTTTAACATGCGAATTTGGGGGAGACACAATTCAGCCCATAACAGAGTTATGCTCATTTTATACATCAGGAAACTGATATCCAAAGGTGTTAAATAACTTGCTGTCTTCATCCATTTGGGACTGGCATAAAAAACTACCATCGGCTGGAAGGCTTAAACAACAACGTTGATTTCTCAGTGTTCTGGAGGCTGGGAAATCTGAAATCAAGGTGCCAGCAGATCCAGTGTCTGGTCAGGGCCCATTTCCTGATTTGTAGGTAGCTGCCTTCTCCCTGTGTCCTGACGCAGCCAAGAACGAGCTCTTGTCTCTCGTATTTCTTCTTACAATGGCACTAATCCCATCCCTGAGGAATCCACCCTCATGGCCTAATCACCACCCAAAGGCTCCACCTCCAAACACCATCATGTTAGGAATTTGGCTTCCACATCTATATCTGGGAAGGACACAAACATTCAGGCTAAAGCACTTGCTCATGGTCACTCAGGCAGCAGGTGGAGGAGCTGCAGCTTCTGAATCCAAGCCCTGGTGCTATCTGTTACAGCCCATCCTCTCCAAGATCACAGCCCCTAGCCCCTGGCCTCATCCAAGATCTGTCTGTCCCCACAGTTACTGCCCTGCCATTTTGTTGTCTGCAGAGTGACATATCCCTCCATGCCATGTGAACACTGGCAACCATGACCACGAAGTTGGGAGGCACGGGGCTGGGTGTTCTGAAGCCAGCCCAGGCAGCTGCAGTGGGGGCTGGGGTTGGGGCTGGGCTGCAGTGCAGAGGAGAGGTCAAGGATACATTGTTTGGAGCCCAACCACCCAAGCTCAAATGCAGACTTGCTCATTCTCTAGCTGTGTGGTCTTGGCTAAGTTATTTAGCCCCTCAGTGCCTCAGTTTTCTCATCTGCAAAATGGAGATACTAACAACAGTGCCCAAGTTTGTTACCGAGATGATGAAATGAATCAACATGTAAATAGTGTAGACACCTTAGTGTAACTGTAATGAGTTAGAGAGATAATTATTATTACTGCCATTTGCTAGGGTTGGGGTCTCCTCAGCCCCACATTCACGTCGGTCAGTTGGATTAAATCGCCCCGAGGCAGGAGTAGGGCCAATTCCTATTGAGGGTTCCCAGGAAGGAAAGAACAGGCAAGGACGGATGGGTGTTCGCAACACACCCGCATCTCAGGAGGATTGCTGTGGCCTCCTCTCTGCCTCCAGGAAGCCCTTCTGTGTAGTCTCTGCTAGTATGAGACCTGAAGAGCTGGTTGCAGTGTGTGGCTGCCAAGAAGCTTTATGGTGTTTCGTGCCAGCTCCGGCTTCTATTTTGGAACCCCAAAAGGTCAAAGTCAGTCCCTGCCTTCAGAAACGGTGAGATGCGTGCCAGGAGCAGCTGGGTTCTACAGCCTCCTGGGCCCCACTAAGCAGGAGGCACGAACCTCAAGCCCATCAAGCACGAGGCTGACATAAACCTGAGCCCCGGGGGGCTGCTATGTGCAGAATCCCAAAGAGCCCACAATGGAGAGAAATACAACTTCTCACAGCCCATTCTGCAGCGTGTCTGCTTCCTCCTTCTCCCACTCTCTCAACCAATGAAGTAGTTTGGTTAAAAATGAAATACAGTAGCAATTTAAAACTTCCCTGTGGTGGGGGACCCATGGGCAGAAACTCCCGGCTGCTCAGGCTGCTGTTGACTCTGGCAGGGCTGAGCTCTTCACTGCCCCTACCCACAATGTTGCACTGACAAATAGCCCATAAAACACCCTGTAAATGAAGCTCTAGGGGCCAGTGAGCCAAGTTGGTGACAGGCTTCCATCCAGTACCCTTGGTGCTGGAGCCCAGAGTACTTGGTGCTTGTTTTTGCTTTAGCCCGTTTCCTGGGAGCCTTGTAGATTTAAGGTGACCTCAGCCTATCTACAGGACTTTCAGGTGGAGAGATTTCAGAGCATTGATAAAGGTCCTACTCAGGCGCTGTGCAGAGGGGAGCTAGCTGAGGTGGATGGGAAAGGATTCTGGATTTGGGATCAGAAGGCTTGGGTTTCACTCCCTGGCCTGCCACTTCCTAGCCATGGCCCCAGAAGTCACTGGTCCTCACTTAAGAACTTGTAGAAATGCCACTTAGCGGGCCCCACCCCAGACCTGCAGGATCAGGAACTCAAGCGATGCCCAGCAATCTGTTTCAACAAGCCCTGTAGATGATTCCGGTGCACATTAAAAGCTTCAAGCCCTGTCAGAAGTCACTTCCCTTGTCTGAGACTCACTCACTGTCTTCATCTGAAAAATGGGGAGAAAACATCTGTTTTGCAGGGTTGTTGCATTAAATGAGATTATAGAACATGCAAGTGCCTGGCACCACACCTTGTCACACAGAAGGTGCCCCGGAAGTGCTGCTGTGCTGGCAGGCTGAGGGTCCACAGAGACCTGGCACTGGAGCCCTCGATGGCAATTTCTGGTGGAGGGGGCCTCTCCCTCGGCTCTGGCTGTAAGGGATTCTGAAGCCAGACTGCATCTCACCAAGCATCAGGGAGCTGTTAGGATGCCAGCATACAGATCCTGGAATCCTGAGGCAGGCTTGGGCCTTCGGTCTTCACCTGTCCTCATCCTGCCTCTGGAAAGGGCCATCTGCAAATGATCCTAGGAGATAAATGTCCATTTTCTCCTCCTCCATGCTCCTTCAACCTTGTGAGTGGAAATGCTCCCACCTACCAAGAACAATCACAAAGTGCCTACTGTGTGTCACCTCCCACATGTCGGGCACTGCCATGTGGCATGCACATCATCTGTTTACTTTCCGTCCTAGCACTGAAGAGTGGAGCTACTCATCTTTGTTTCCTCAGGGAGAAAGACTGACACTAAGAGAGGTCAAGTAACTTGCCCAGAGGCACAGGGGGCGGAGCATGTCCAGACTGTGAACCCGGTTCTAGTTCCAATGTTCTTCCCACAGTATAGCCCAGCTGTTAAGTTTTCCCCAGTGTTGACCACTCCTTCATTGATTCAGTTAACATGTGTTTTTTTCAAACACAGTTTACATTGCACATCATTCCACACAAGTTTCAGACGTACTGCCCAGTGGCTGGAAAACCGTGCACTCTGAAGAATGGCTCTCCCGCTGCCCCAGGCACTCGCCAGGCCCCATACCCCACTATCTTGACGTTATCAACTGTGTTCTCTGTGCTGCAATCTGCACCTTTGTGGCTATTCTGCAGCTACCAACTTGTACTGCTTAATCTCATCATCCTTTTCACCCAGCCCCCAATCTCCATCCCTTCTGACAACTGTCAGCCTGTTCTCTGCATCTATTGGTCTGTTTTTGTTTTTCTTATTTGTTTGTTTTGTTCATTAGATTCAACATATAAGTGAAATCATATAATGTTTGTCTTTATCTGGCTGACTTATTTCACTTAGCATAATGCCCTCTAGGTCCACCCATAATCGCCTTCTTTTTTATGGCCAAGTATCCCCTTGTTGAATGTACAAGGTTTCATGCAACCTGATATCAAACTCATCTACTATGGGCACTTGGGTTGCTTCCCAATCTTGGCTACTGTAAATAACACTGCGATGAACATAGATGTAGCACATATTCTTTCAAATTAATGTTTCAGATTTCTTCAAATAGATCCTCAGAAGTGAAATTGCTGGGTCATGAGGCAATTCCATTTTCACGTGTTTGAGGAGACTCCGCACCGTTTCCCCTAGCAGCTGCAGAATACAGCAATCTGCACTCCGTCCACAGTGCACGAGAGTGCTCTTTTCTCCACATCCTCGCCAACACTTGTTTGTTGATTTACTGATGGTAACTGTTCTGGCAGGTGTGAGGTTGTATCTTACTACGGTTTTAATTTGCATTTCTCTGATGATTAGTGATGTAGAGAGACTTTTCATAGTTCTATTGTCCGTATGTATGTTTTCCTTGGAGAGGTGTCCATTCAGGTCTTCTGCCCACTTTTTAATTGGGTTGTTTGTTTCTCTGGTGTTGTCTGAGTTCTTTGTAAATTTTGGATATTAACCCCTTATCAGATGTATCATTGGTGAACATCTTCTTCCATTCAGGAGATTGTCTTTTTGTTTTGCTGAGGGTTTCCTTTGCTGTGCAGAAACTTTTTAGTTTGAGGTAGTCTCACTTGTCTGTTTTTCTTTTGTGTCTGTTGATTGAGGAGATATATCAGAAAAAAATATTGCTACAAGAAATGTCTAAGATTTTACTGCCCATGTTTTCTTCTGGGAGTTTTATGCTTTGGAGTCTAACATTTAAGTCTTTAATCCCTTTTGAGTTTATTCTTGTATATACTGTAAGAAGGTGTTCTAGTTTAATTTTTTGCATGTTTTGTCCAATTTTCCCAACACCATTTATTGAATAAACTGCCTTTAACCCATTGTAGGTTCTTGCCTCCTTTGTCAAATAGAGATTGACCATACAAGCATGGGTTTATTTCTGGGATCTTTATTGTTCCATTGATCTATATGTCTGTTTTTATGCCAGTACCATGCTGTTTTGATTATTGCGGCCTTGTAGCATAGTTTGATACCAGGTTGAATGACACCTCCAACATTGTTCTTCTTTCTCAAGATTGCTGAGGCAATTCAGAGTCTTTCAGGGTTCCATATAAATTTTTGGATTATTTCTTCTAGTTTTGTAATATATGTCATTGATATCTTGACAGGAATTTCATTGAATCTATCAATTGCTTTGGGTAGTATGGACGTTTTAATGATGTTAATTCTTCCTTTTCATGAATGTGGTATGTGCCTCCACTTCTTTGTACCTTCTTCAGTTTCTTTCTTCAGTGTCTTATAATTTTCCAAGTACAGATCTTTTACCTGTACTCAGACAAATTTATTCCTTGGATAAATTTATTCCTAGGTACCTTATTTTTTATGCAGGTATAAATGTCATTGTTTTCTTAGTTTCTGTTTTTTACAGTTCATCCTTGGTGTATAAAAATGTCACTGATTCCTGAATATAAGTTGTGTATCTTGCTACTTTATTGAATTAATTTATCAGTTTTAGTAGGTTTTTTTTATGAAGTCTTTAGGGTTCTCTACATACAGTATCATGTCATCTGCAAATAATGATAGTTTTACTTCTTTTCCAGTTTGGATGCCTTTTATTTCTTCTTCTTGTCTGATTACTGTGGCTGGAACATCCAAAACTATGTTGAATAAAAACATAGGGATGGTGAAAGCAGCCATCCCTCTTATGTTCCTTATCTTAAGGGAAATGCTTTTACTTTTTGTCTGCTGAGGATGATGTTGGCTGTGTGTTTGTCATAGATGGCCTTTATGGTGTAGAGGTATGATCCCACCTTGCTCAGTTTTTATCATAAGCAGGTGCTGGGTTTAGTCAAATGTTTTGTCTGCATCTATTGCTAGGTCATGTAATTTTTGTCTATCCTTTTGTTTATGTGGTGTATTATGTTAATTGATTTGAGGATATTGTACCAATTTTGCATCTCAGAAATAAATCCCTGTTGATCATGGTATATGGCCTTTTCAATGTATTGCTAATATTTTTTAAAGATTTTTGCATCTATATTCATCAGGAAAATTAGCCTATAATTTTATTTTTTGTGGTATTTTTATTCTGGTTTTAGAATTAGGATAGTGCTGGCCTCATCAAAAGAGCTTGGGAGTCTTCCCTCCTCTTAAATTTTTTGGAATAGTTTGAGAAGGCTAAGTGTTAACTCTCTTTGGATGTTTGATAAAATTCACCTGTAAAGCCATCTGGTTCAAGACTTTTGTTTGCTGGGAGTCTTTTGATTGCTGCTTCAATTTCATTAGTGGTAATCAGTCTGTTCAGATTTTCTGTTTCTTCTTGATTCAGTTTTGGGAGATTGTATGTTTTTAGGAATTTATTCATTTTGTTCAGATTGCCCAAGTTGTTGGCATATAGTTGTTCGTAGTAGTTTCCTATAATCCTTTTTATTTCTTTGGTGTGAGTTGTTACTTTTCCTCTTTCTTTTCTGATTTTATTTATTTGGGTCCTCTCTCTTTCTATCTTGATGAGTCTGTTTAAAGGTTTATCAATCTTGCTTATCTTTTTAAATAAACAGCTATTGATTTCATTGATCTTTCGTATTGTTTTCTTAAGCTCTATTCACTTACTTCCAATCTAATCTTTTATTATTTCTTTTCTTCTATTCATTTTGGATTTTGTTTGTTGTTCTTTTTCTAGATCCTTTAGGTGTAACGTTAGTATGTTTGTTTGAGATTTTTCTTACTTTCTGAAGTAGTCCTCTATTGTTATGAATTTCCCTCTTAGTACTGTTTTTGGGTTGAACCCCCCCACAGATTTTGAATTGTTGTGTTTTCATTTTTATTTTTTCCTTGATGTTATTGGTAACCCATTCATTGTTTAATAACATGTTATTTAGCTTCCATGTCTTTGCCTGTTTTTCAGTTTTTTACTTATAATTGATTTCTCATTTCATACCATTGTGGTCAGAGAGAGTGCTTGATATGATTTCAGTCTTCTTGAATTTATTAAGACTTGTTTTGTGTTCTAATATGTGGTCTTTCCTAGAGAATGTCCCATGTGTACATGATAACAATGTATACTCTGCTGCTTCAGAGTAGAGTTCTCTGAAAATATTACTTAAATCCATCTGATCTAGTGTGTTACTTAAAGTTACTGTTTCCCTGTTGATTTTCTGTGTGTAAGATCTATCCATTGATGTCAATGGATTGTTAAAATTCTCTACTATGTCTGTGTTGCTGTCAATCTCTCCCTTAATGTCCATAAATATTTCCTTTACATATCTAGGTTATTCTGTGTTGGGTGGATATATGTTTACAAGGGTTACATCCTCTTGTTGGATTGATCCCTTTACTTTAGTATTACGTAGTGACTTTCTTTGTCTCTTGTTATGGCCTTTATTTTGAAGTCTATTTTGTCAGACATAAATATTGCTACCCTAGGGTTTTTTGTTGTTGTTGTTGTTTCCATTTGCATCAAACATCTTTTTCCATCCCTTTACTTTGTCTGTGTGTATCTTTTGTTCTGAGGTGGGTCTGTTTTAGACAGCATACATATGGGTCTTGTTGGTCTTTTTTTTTAAACCCATTTAGCTACCCTAGAGTTAACATATTTTTTGAGCACCTATTATGTGCCAGCAATGTGTTGGGCACTATAGCTAAGTGAAACTGAATTCTATCTGTTTCTGTGTAAGCCAGCTCTTTCTTAATGGTGTATTAAGTGAAAAGATGCAAGTATGATCAAAATATGATTATTTGGGGCTTTGAGTCATATACAGAAACGTAGATCATCTGAAAAACATTATTTCACCCCAGTTGGTGTGGCTCAGTGGATTGAGTGCTGGCCTGTGGACCAAAGGGTCACCGGTTCAATTCCCACTCAGGGCACATGCCTGGGTTGTGGGCCAGGTTCCCTGGTGTGGGGCGTGCGAGAGGTGACCAAACATTGATGTTTCTCTCCCTCTCTTTCTCCCTTCCTTCCCCTCTGTCTAAAAAAAGAAAAGAAAAGAAAAAAATTGTTTTAGGTTCTCAATTCCCTTTCGTTTGTTATTTTACACACGTCTTCACAAGGTTAGGAGATAGATCAGAATTATCTTATGGATACAGGAGAACCATGCAAATGTCA
>PVKM010038367.1:0-14133 GCA_004027735.1 Carollia perspicillata
CTGTCTTGTTCTCTCCCCCACCCTCCCCTCCCACTCATCCAATCAAATACCTCCTTCTGCCACTGCCACTGCCACCACACCAACAGCATCTGCAAAGTCATCTGTCACAGGGGCCCCACGAGAGAGGTAGGGAGTAACCGTGTTGATGGAAACAGGTATAATCATACCTTTCTGCTTCGAGGTGAGCCTCTGGGACATGGTTCTGGTGCCACTGGAAGGTGACACCCCATTTTAAAGAGCCGGGCAACACAGCAAAGCACAGGGTACTTCTGGCCGAGTTTAGTCCTGGCGGCTGAGCTCGCCCCCCACGGGGGCCAAGTGGGTTTGAGGTGGGGATGGGGTCACAGCAGAGCGTGCCAGCGTTTTCCTGCATCCTGGAGAAGGCAGGTTTTCAATGGTGACATCCTGTGGCAACAAGAAGCAACTGTCATGAAATGCTTACCAGACTCCCATGACCAGGAAGATCATGGGGGCCCCTGTTCTTTTAGGACAGCTGGGAGAAGCCCAATCCCTGAGAAAGAAAACTTCACCGCCCGCTGACAGAAGAACACGCCCCTGGCAGCCGGCCTGGCCTTGGAGCCTGGCTTGGCTGCCCTCTCCCTGAGCCTCCTGTGTGATACAACTTGACCTAATTGTATCTTGAGTCCCCTTTCTGTAAAACAGGGATGATGATGGAATACATTGCGTGGGTTTATGGTGAAGTTTACGTAAATTAAAACTTTTGTGGATTTAAATGGATTCACACTTAGAACCATGCCTCGAGGGGAGGGAGGACTCCTTAGGTGAGAGCTATTGTTGTTTGTTAAATGTCGGATTGAGTTGTAGCCATAGACAGGGTGCCTGGGGCTCTGCGTTTTCATCAGTTACACTTGCTTTCTGTCCAAGTTGCTTCTGAAGCCCCTAATGGCAACTCCCTGGCCCATCGCAGCCAGCGATGGGCAAAAGTAAAAATAAAAATGAAAATAAAAAGTTCTTACTAATGTCACTGGATTTCAGAGTTTCTCTGTTTATATAGCACTGTGTAGCCTGATTCTGACTAACATGAGTAGAGACAGACCCCCACACCATCAGATACTGCCCCCAAAACCACAGTCGCATGTCATATGGCCGCACCACAGGATAGCGGCTGTTCCTTTCTGACAGTCCCAGATGAGGGTACAAACCCACAAACCCGCAGCTAACGGAACTTCTCCGCACTGGGAAGAGGCAGAGCCAAGATCCCATGCAGGATGTGCCCACACGGCTTCCACTCGGCTGGGTCACAACCTCGGGGGCTTCCTGGGTGAAATTCCAAAGTGGCCCTGTACGAGGAGGGCAGAGAAAAACCAAACAAAGAGACGGGCTGCCCCAGATCGGTGGGTGGCAGGTTTAGGAAGCAAAGGAACTTGCAAGGCTCATCTTGGAGGGTCTCTGTACCCACCCTCCAAAATCTTGCAGATTTACAGAGGGGCCACAACAGCCACATCCACCTGCCCGCTGGTCTCTACCCCATGTCGCTCTCTCAAGGCTGCGTCCTTGAACATGGCCTCCACGGTGGGGACCGTGAGCAGAGCCAACACTCCGAGGACGAGGCAGGGGTGAGGAGCCTCCGATTGCCAGGGTCCAGCTCACAAGTCCCTCGGTGGCCACATGCTCTCTGTAACCGCCTCCGACATACTCTGAGAAGTATCAAGAAAGATCTGTGTAGCGAATGACCGATGAAATTTCGGGCATAGGATTTATGTTTACGTATCACATGTAATGATGTTCATTACTTTGCTGCTGAAAAAGCTAGATTTACTACCCAAAAAAAGAGTTGGTAACAAATAAATCATCTGTGTCTTTTAGAATGTCAGCAACTTTGAAAAAAAAAGAAGACTGTCGAGTGGATTGTAAGGTGACAGTAACAAATAACGGCCCTAAGTCATGAAATAATGATACCATTCTTCAACTCAAGAAAGGCAATATGTATATAAAATTTGTCTCCATCATTTTAAGTTTGTGGATCATTAAATTGAATGACGACAGTAGTGCTTTGGGGACAAATTCTTCCTTTTATAAAGGGCACCGCTTTGGGAGTCGGCCAGAGCATTCTCACTTCTCCTAATTGAAGCCCTGGGGACTTCAACACCACTCTGGTCTGCAGACGCTCCAGGCCCTGTTCCAGGGCCTCCCCTCGGCAACTTCCAAAGGGGAAGAAACGACCTGGACCACATCCCACGGCCCTTTTCTCGGAGACTCATTTCCTCCTCTGAGTGACAGCGTGGGATGGGCTGGGGAAGGAAATGACCCCAAAGTGTGCAGGGCCCAGTGTGCCCCCAGACTCCCACAGTCTCGTACTGTCCCCTTGGACACAATTCCCTTACAGCTCACTTTCACCGTCACATTCCTCGTAGGGATGTAAAAGGCTCGGGGACCAGGCAATTGCCTCCCGAGAATCTCACAGTCGGGCAGCCATGCCTGAGCTTCGTCTCTGGAACTGGATCTGCCGGCCCGGCGCGCAGTGACCCGGGCAATCACTTTGGCCCTCGGAGCCTCGCTCCATCCCCATAATGGAAAGGGTGGGTAAGAAGAGCAAGACATCCCTGCTAATTGTGACCGATTCTGGGTCCCCGGGCCCACGCTCCATTCCCTCCACACCCCGTGTCTCGTGTGAAAAAGCACAAGTTCAACGTGAAACATAGCTCAAATGTACACATTTCTCTTATTTGGTGTCAATGCTTTCTCTGTTAATTGGATGCATTTTCTATTGTTTTAAGGGTTTTATTATGAAGTAGACCAGACAGATAAAAGTATATGTTACAGATGCATAAATACCACACACACAGAATCAACATGCATGGCTATAGTCAATAATAATAATAATAATAATAATAATAATAATAATAAAAAAAACAAAACCAATCTGGGCACATCCTGTATACACGATTTCAGGAAGAGCACGCTGCCCCTACCTCTAAGGGGCCAAGTGTGCCCGTGCTGACCCGGATCCCCTTGGTTCCCCTACCGGCTGATATTACTCTGAATTCTGTGCCATTGAGTCCCAGGCTTGCTCAAAGTTTAGCACATACGTGCACCTCTTGAAATGCATTCATTCTTTTAGTGATAGGAGTTCAGTGGCACGCCTTTTTGGAGACCTGTGTTTCTTTTCCCATCACGTTTGAGAGTCAGTCATGTTGATGCAGGTAGCTGTAAATCAATGCCTTTTCACGGCTGTGTAGTATTTCATTTAAGGTTAAAGAGAGGAGGGGGTGGGACTGGATGGACAAGGTGAAGGGGCTAAGCAGCACTCATCGGCAGTGGCGGAGTAGCCGGAGATGTAGACCACAGCACAGGGCATGAAGCCCACCATACCGTAACAGCCACGCATCAGGCCCAGCGGGTACGGGAAGCAGTGGGGGATCCCTCTGCAAAGTATGTGATTTTCTAACCACTCTGCTCTACCTCTGAAACAAACACAGAATGATGTTAAATGTAAACTATAATTGAAAAATGTTAAAAGAATAAATTGGGACTCATTTAAGAAATTCTGCTTTTGAGGCATACTCGTATGTGGGTCGTTTTATCTGTGTGTGCATGCCTGTGCACTATTTCCAATTAGGCCATTTTGAATATTCATAACCTCGTGAATATTCATGAACACAGGCCTCTCCCCGTACACCTGCACCGGCTTCTCTCTCTGTGCGGCAGGGCAGTCGCTGACAGAGCACACGCATGCTCAAACTGACTGAGTAATAGCCTGCGATTTTCCAAAATGCATCATTTCACACTCAGGTCAGCAAAGGACCCGAGGGACCCTGGCTGCCTGTCTTTGGAAAGGCCGTTTGGGCCAGACTTAGCTGCTGCCGACCCAGACCCACAGGCTGGAAACGCTTCCCACTCAGGGCTGGTCCGAGGCCACGCTTTTCTGACGACTCAGCACATTCAGGCTTCTGCGCATGCTCACTGGCCGTACCGGTTCCCGTTCCCCGACCCACTCGCTGTTTTGCCGATTTTTATCATGGGATCCTTTGCCTCTTCCTTACAGGTTTGTATACAATCATTACATGTTTACAGCACTTCTTAGGATTTGCATGTTCAAACATCTTCTCACAACATGTGGCGCTTGTTTGTCCACAATTTGCTTGATGTCTTCTTTGTATCAATGCCGAGTTTATTTACTTTTTCTTTCTTCTTTTTTAATCACTTTTTATTTTTCAATGGCAGTTGACATACAATTCCCTTTGCTTTTTTTTTTTATGCTCTCCAGGACACTTCTCTATCTTGAGGGCACTAAGACCCTGTTCTGCGTTATCATCTCTTAAATTGCCTTTGCTTTCCACCGGTAAGTCTTCCATCCGGTTCCCCGACAGTGTTCACTGTCGCGGCCACTCTCCACAGGGATCTGCCCCGCTGGCTCCGCCCTAGACAAAGGGTCGCACACCGAGGGGCTGGCTCTGCGCTCCCTGTTTGCCCCACTGACACGGCTTTCCTCCTCCTTCCCAATAATATGCCACCATGTACGCCACCCAAGCTTTTCAGAAAACTTCGCCATCTAGCAGGACAGTGTCACACACCTGGCTCTGCCTCAGGAGTGTGTCAGCTGTTCTTGACAATAGGAGATGGCAGGTGTCTGCCAGGAACAGGACCGAGATGTCCTTCTGCATTTAAATGTTACACTAGGCTTTGTTATACCGGTGAGGCCCTTTCCTGGAATCACGTTGAGTCCACGGAACACTCTGGAAATAACTGACATATTTAGGAAAAGGACAACACATTTATTTCAGTCTTCCAATGTAATAAATTGTATCATTTTTGTCTTTTTAAAGATTTTATTTATTTATTTTTAGAGAGGGCGAAGGGGAGGGAGAAAGAGACAGAAAGAAGCATCCATGTGAGAGAGAAATGTTGATTGGTTGCCTCTTGTAAGCAAAGGGGGGAAAGGGAAGGGTGACCGGGCACTGGACCCGCAACCCAGGCAGGAGCTCTGACCCGGGATTGCACAGACGCCCCCTCGCTAGGTGGGGTGATGCCCAAGCAGCCAGGCCACACTGGTCAGGGTAAGTTCATCATCTTTAATTTAAATTAGATACTATTTATGTATCTGTGGCTAGTTTCAATACATCCTTTTGAAAATTAAATTTTCCAACTCTTGGTAGGTAGAAATGCAGTAACATTATTTTTTATTGCCCACATCCCTGTAATCTCCTACTAATTCAAATGACGTGTGTGTAGAACCTTTTGGTTTCTTACACAGAAAGTTGTATCATCTGAAAATGACAGCAAATGAAGCTCATCCTGTTCGTGTTTCACACAAATGACTCACCCTCCAAATGCCACAGCTTTCTGGCCGAGCCGTCCTGCAGAACGGTGAATGAAGGACACGAGGGCGAGACGGGCCCCGGCCTTCGCTGTAGACAGAGTGCTTTCCAGCCGTTGGATAATGTAGCAACATTCCACTATTTTACCTGCGGATATTTGTTGACTACCTGCTTCAGGAAGTTTTCTTTTATGCTCATATTATTACAGTTTTTAAATAATATATTATTATTGAAATGCTGTCAAATAGTTCTCTGTCTATGGAGATGAGCGGCTTTGCTCCTCACTGCTGTTCATGGATAAGTAGCATTAGTGCATTTCGTGAAGGTGGTAGGCATTTGCATTCCTGGAATAAATGCCAGTCGGTCACAGTGTCCCTTCTCTTTGTATATACTGTTCTCTTCAGACTGCCAATGTTGTACTCACGGTTGTTTCGGTATGTTCATCAAAGAGATTGATTTTGCCTGTGAAGACAAGATTGCTCACCTCCGTCCAACCTGGAGAGAACGGGCTGGGTGTGCGGAGCTGGCAGCTTCCCTCCCAGGACCAGGGGCGGTGCGACACTGGGTGTGCTTGTGGAGGGGAGGCTTGCATGAAATGTGTGTTAAGGCCCATCCCAGCTCTGACCATCTGTGATGCGGTCCCCACCCCCGGGGCACAGGCTCCCTGGACCCGCCCCTCCTTCCCTCGCACCCAGCGGAGCCCGCGCCTCAGCACGTGGCTGCAGCAGACAGGCTGGCAGGGCCGAGTGATTGATTCTGGCACTTCAGCCCCAAGAAGACAGGAGGAGGTGCCATGTCCGTGTGTTCCTGCAGCAAACAGCGTACTCTGCGCTGGGCTCAGAGAGCACAGGACCGCTCAGTGGCATCCCGGATGGGTCATGATCGGGGAACAGGTCACCAAAGACTGCAGGCAGCCTGCCAGAGGACCGATCACTGGGCCCAGAACGACCAAAAAGGCTTCTGTAGATGGAGCTGTTGTCACAGACTGGCTGTGTAACCCAAGACAAGCCATTCCCACAGCACGGCCGAGAGCCACAAGGGTTCAGGGGGCTCTCTAACTGCAGACTGCATGACCAATGCTGATGGTCATTAAAAAGGCAATTGCCCAGGACGTGCCAAGGTTCCACTGGCTCAGCACAGCCGCCACGGTGGCTGAGACCCTGAGCCAGGCCACCAGCTCCTCAGTGCAGCCTGAACTCAGCCACATGGGCCTCTGCCAGGCCCAGCTGTCCATCTCCCGCCCGCCATGCCTCCAGGCCTGCGCTCCCATCCTGTGGTCCCTGACCAGAACGAAGCTCATTATAATACATTTCCCATCAGAACCACTGCCGCCAACCAGAGTGTGTTTGTTCATCAGGACGAACATCTCACATCACACACATGTGTGCACCCAAAGTCACAGAGGAGGCCCCCTGGCCCTTCCCTCCTGGGCAACATGGTGGATCTTGAGATAAGGTGGCCAAGTTGAAATTCTTTCAACAACCCTCAGTCACCTTCTCAAGCTGTCCCCTGGTCCTGACCGCCCAGCAGGTGTGAAAGAGCCTTAGCCAAGGTTTTCCGATCCTGAGTCAACCCTCGAATTCTCAGTCAGCATTTCTTCTGCAACACGGATGGATGCCCACCTACCCGCTCCTAGCAACTCGGACTTCAGGGAAACAGCTGCGTGCAGGGACTGGCCAGCTGGAAGGGCAGACGACGGGCTATTAATCAAATCAGTTACTGAAGTTATACTCTAAGTATGTTTTAAAATGGAGAAAATCATTCTAGTAAATGAAAACATAGATTTTATAAGAGTTTTATGGTGTGATCCATTTGGGTACAAAATTAATAGGAAAAAGATAGCACCCCAAAAGGATACAAAACCAAGATAGGCTCTGGGAGTTGGGAATACGGATGATTTTAATTCTCTTCACTGTGTTTTGCCACATTCTCTAAAGAGCTATAAGAAATCGTTCTTTATGTCATCAGGCAAAGGGAAATGTTATTTAAATTTTTAAAAATCACCTCGATTCAAACGAGCCAAAATTTTGAATTCTAGTCTTCTGTGTATTTCAGTAGCCATCCATCCCTCCTTCTCTCCTTCCTCCCTCTCTCCTTCCTTCTTGCCATCTGTCCATCTATCTTTCCATCCACTCCTGTATTTATCCATCCATCCATCTGTACATTATCCCTCTTTCCTTCCTTCCTTCCTCCCCCCCTCCCTCCATCCCTCTATCAGGGAAGAGGGGCCAAGGGCTGTGGTGTGGCCCTTCCTTCATGGCAGCTCTGCTTCTCATTGAGACCTGAATTCACATCACAAAATAAACAGGGAGCAGTTGCACCTGCACTGGGCAGCAGCAGACATGAGCAGAACTAGAGCCACGGCAGGCAGGAGCGATGGGCCAGAGGCCTGGTGGACAACGTCTGAGCTGGCTTCTGAATCAGACTCTGTCCTGAGATTCAGAAAACTGTGGCATCCATGGGGAGACCACCGGACAAGGGTCTCGGAAACCGAGCTGCTGGTGACGGTGATAACCAGCCTGATCCCAGCCCCCAGTGCTCCCCGGGCCCTGTGCAACCCCTCACTGACCCTGAGGAGAGGAGTTGCCCCTGGGGACACCATGCACCTAGCAGGCTGGGAGGCGCAGCCCCAACAAGGAGCCCCCTTCCTGCTTTTCTCCCATGACCCCACGGACACTGGCTTTGTAGCCTCCAGACGAGGGCTCCAACCGTGTCCTCAGTTACGCATCTGTAAGCAGTAACTGTAACCTCCGTTAGCATCGCCAGCCTTTTAGGGTCTTTTAAGCAACAAAAGAACCAACAGATGTGGAAACCACTGGAGAAAGCATCCCTCGTGGGTGACCTGTGACCTTCCTTACCCACGCAGGTGTCGTGCCTGCACACTTTACCTTGCAGGAACCCAAAGCACCCCACAAAGAACACAACGGTTTTCCTGTACATGCTGCTTCTCTGGAGCCATAAAGGCTCCAGCGATGAGTTTGATGTCTAAATAAAAATGCATACCGTCTCTGCTGATGTAAAGGTAATTTACTAACTTCCCACACAAAGGATTCTTTTCACTGAAGTGGAGAAGAAATCTTAATAATAGAGGATTGCTTTATGAATATGAAAATGATACATTCTTGCATAATCAGTCATTTCCTCGGCGCGCCATTGCCTCTCCCGGGGAGAGTGTGGACAGCGCTTCTTTTAGGAAACCACAGGCCTGCTCTTCTGCTGAGGGGACAAGAAATATCAAATTCAACCCCCCCGTGACTTACTAAGCACCTGCTGTATGCAAAGAGAGATTGTGGAAGGGCTTACAATCTTCAGGGAGATATCCCTCCACTATGAAGCTCCAAATTCATGAGATTAATACGCAGGTGTTATAATGCAACCTACATTAAAATCTACAGGGGGGGAGGCTGCTCACGGGATGAGAAAAGAAAAAACGCACGTTTCAGGCACTGAGCTGGACAGTGCTGTGGGCGCGCATTCCCATTGGCCTCCCAGCTCAGCACTGTCGGGGGGTACCGCAGCTCTGTCTCACAGGAGAGAACCTGAGACCCGGCCAGGTGAGCCCACCCTCCCGAGCAGACTGCAGAGACTCAAGAAGAGACTCACCAGGGTTCAAATGTTGCCTCCTTGCTGCCACCCTGTTGTCTCTGACCACACGACCAAGGAGAAATATTCTCGTAGGGTATCAAGCCAGAGCCACCGCCCCCAAGTGCCAGAGTGCTGTCCCTGGCCCAGGGAGCAGGCCTGTTCCCGGAGCCCTTGTGGTGGGCAGGGCTTAGGCTGTGGCCAATGGCGTCCAGGAGGCAGAGGGCGTGGGCAGATGGGGCTGGCTGGGCACATGTCTATGCCCGATGGGCCGGTGGGAGCACTCGGTGGAGGGCCCCATACACCTTTTCCGTAGGGAATGCTGGGCCCCTGGGCAAAATACTGAGCTCATGCCTGCTTGGACCTTGTGGGGGACAGAGCTCAGTGCAGTTCCTGAAGCCAGCAGGCCCCTCAGCCAGTGGCTTCAGTCCAGGACTCAGGATCTGGAGGGATCACTCACCTCAGGCAGAACAAAGGGGCCAGGGGTAGTTGTCTCCGGAGAAGTGGCAGGGCCCAGCAGGTGGCTGACATGGGGATGGTGTTCAAGGCAAGAAGGAGTGAGTCAAAGAGATGACTCCACAGAAACTCCGGGATCCAGCCTCCTCACCGGAGGGAGGTTGCCAGATACCTCAGAGGACATTACCCCACACACTTGCATTTCAGGGACACAAGTCATTTTGGTCCCAAGTGTGCCTCAAACAGTGTGCGGAAAACCTTAAACTAAAAAGGTAAGCAAAATCCGAATGTAACTGGGTGTCCTGTGTTTTATCTTGGTAATCCCATCTGAAGGGACACACATCTAAGTGTCCCAGTGATTTCTTGACAGAAGGGACTCTGATCCCTGGGGACCGTGAACCCACACCCTTCGCAACTGGCTTCATCTGCCTTGGGGGCGACAGGGGAGCTGTGGGGCCCCCAAACAGAGCAGCTCACACCATTTTCACGCGAAGGAAGGGGCCATCCCTGCCCTGAGCGGCTGTCATGGGCCCTGGATGAATGCCAATGAAAGGTGGGATTCAGGACATGACACCGCCATGTGACCGCTTGACTGGGGTGCAGAGAAGGGCTCAGACCGCAAAGTCTCCAGAAAGGGAGCTCGCTTCCGGTTATCCCTGGAGTTTTCTCCCCCTCCCCTCATCCAGCAGATATGCGCTGACCTCCTAGGATGCACTGGACATGGTGACCAGTAGTTGTTCGGGCGAGGGGGCTATGGCCCCCAAGAGGCCACCTGGTGTGCCGGCTTCCAAAGCCTGGCTGTGCCACTTCCAAGTGGCCTGATCTTTCACTGACCCTCAGCTTCCTCACCTGGAAAATGGGGGTGATAGTGCCTCCATGCAAAATGGGTTTCAGGACCTGTCTAAATGAAGTGAGCACCAAACGATGCTCAAGAAAAGCAAGTTGCCCTCTCTGACCCCCGCTGCATTTTCTGTTCATGGAGAGAGACAGACGAACTCGTAACCACCAAGTGCCAGGCCGGGCTACAGTGTTTTAGGAGCTCAGAGGGAAGAGGGGGCTCTCCGCAGAAGAGGGTGGCTGGCTGTGTGCAGAAGAAGGAACACCGCGTCCCAGGCATGGGCTTAAAAAGGTTCCCTGCCCAGGAGACTTCCTGAGGCCACGCCCTCCATTCTCAGTGATGTTAGTCAGCCCCTGAGCTTTGTTTGCCTTCTCAAAGCCCCCAGGAAGGCACAGGCCTGATGCCCCTGGGGGCACCCTGCAGCCACCCAGAGAAATCACACCTGAGAATGACAAGGCACACCTGGTGGTTCAGCTCCACCCCCTTGAACTATGTCTGAGGCCAGAACCACCCCTGGACCTACCCATCCCATTACTCAATAATGGCTGTTTTTGTTTGAGCTAGTTTGGTTTTGAGCTTTGTCGTTGCTAATTACGCAGCTCCTGTGGTAGGTGACATTTGGCATTAATTTCTCTAACACTCACTGTTACTACCTGATAAATAAAAGATACGGTTTGGTGAAACGTATAAATCGATCCCTATTAAAATTTAAGTGACCCTGTCTTGGAGAAGCTGTGGGCTGTCTGTTGGGACCTGCGTCTCCAATGAGGCATTTGAGTCTGACTTTGAAAGTAGAAACTTCGGGAATTGGACAACAATGCGACAGCGAGCACCATTGTTGCCTAATACACAGATTCATTTCCATGAATTTCCTTGAAAGAGTATTGATATTCCTGCAGATCCTCAATGAGCTCTAGACTGTGGCAAAACCCTAAGGAGATACCCTTGCCTAACTAAATATTTGGAGGTTCAAGCTGAGCTCCTGACACAGATTGCAAGTCACGGCAAACAGTACCTTTTCCTGTATCATCCAAACATTGCTGAGCTAACTTTGGTAAGATAGTTTTTAATTCTAGCACACAGAGAATGAGTTCAATTTTCTTATTTCCTGGGCATTTTTGGCATATTTGATATTTGCATTTTTACTTCAATATTTTCACCTTAATAAATCAATGAGAACAGAGAGTCTTTAATTTAAGAGACTTTACAATCCAACTTACCAACAGCCTGTGGACATAAGGAAGCATCCCCCACCCACGCTGGCCATCAGAGGCCTTTCTGAACCCGGACAGGGGAGCACCGAGCTTTCATTTCAGCCTCAGGCTAAGAAGTGGAAGAGACAGAGGCAGGTTCTCAGCGTCAGTCAGTCCATTCTTCCCAGTGGGCACAGAAGCCTTCATCTGACCCAAGCCCAAGGAAACTAGTAGGTGTGCGCACACACACATACACGTATGACAAGCAGGATAGAAACTGGATTCTCTGTCATCCCGCATCCAACAGAGAGCAGATCTCTGCTCTTCATCCAATGGCCAACTCCGCACACCAAATGCCCAGTCACGCCACATCACCAGCCGTCAGTGAACCAGAGACAAGCACAGACACGTAGAAGGGAGAACAATAACATAGAAAAGGGCCTGGCCAGCCAAGGTCCACTGCTGCTTGGAATGCCCTCTGTGAGCAGACGCATCCATACGCGTCTGGACCAAGGATGCTGTTTCTGGAAACACTGTTTACCTGGCCCGGCCAGGTGACCTCAGGGGGCAGCTCAAGGGGTGATTCTCCTGACTGAAGAAGGATCTCCTTTTACAAAGAGAAAATGAAGGCGTATGTCAACTATTTTATGTGGTTTATTAGTAATGAGCACACCAGTAATATGTTACTATCGGCCCTATTGTTTTAACCTTAACATGTACTCAGACGATACACTGACACAGAGTCACTTGACTTGGCAATGTCTGTCTTGCACATGGAGGGTGGGTGGCTTCAGGCACTCCCTGTGCTAAGAAATCTGATGGCACCCATGTTATAGAGAAGCCAGAGTGCGCACGCATGTGTAACTGTATGGATGTGTGTGTGTTAGAGTAGGGGGTGAGTGTGTGTGTGTGTGTGTGTGTCAGCACAAGGTCCCACAGTGGCACCTCTTCACGCTCTCTGTCTGTAGTAGACAAGCTCATGAGAGTCTGACATTGGCGTGTGAAACTCCGCAAGGTCAGACAAAGTCCGGGAAACCAAAACAGTCCCCGTGTCGTGGGAAAGCCCCGACTCGTGGTGTCCGCAATCGAAGGCTACTATCTCAAGGGCAGCTGACCAGCCGGCCATCCCCTTTTCTCTACAGTGGCCTTTTTCCAGGACTTTGAGGCCTCTCCCTCCCCTCCCCTTGATTGGCCCCACTTACCTGAACTCCTTCCACCGGTGCCCACACCCCTTCCCAGGGGTCAGCCTTGCACACTCCTCCTCTTGCACCAAAATGAGCTTATCCACACTCACTTCTGCGACAAAGGGAGACCATTCAGGTGATTCTGCCAAGCAGCTCAGATCTGATTCAGGGTGGCCGAGGGCTTATCTTGCTTAAAAAGCAAAACAATAAAATATCCTGCCACACTTGGCCTCCTCTGTGCCAGTCAATGTCATTGTTACAAATGCCCAGCTTAAAATCATTGAAGAAAACTTAAAAATAATAACGCAAATGATACGCTGGAAGGCATTGGCCCATGTAACTGGGAAGCCCCCTGGTGGAGCCCGTCTCAGACAAGACTTAGTCCTGACCTGGCTCTGCTTTTCACGACCTCACCTCTCTCATTGGAGAGACTGTCCCCATGTGGTTGGTGGCAGAACGGTCCCCAGGAAGCCCTGCCTGAAATCAGTCATCCACATTAGCCACCAAACCGGCTGGTGTTCTACAGGGTGATGCTGCCATAACCTTCGGGGTTATCTTTTCTACTGGACAGGAATTATTTGCAGTATTACTAGAGAAAATTGGCGAGTGGACATAGAATGTCTCGGAGAAATGTAAAGTAGCAAAGGAAACAGAGGTAAATTCCCCTCCACAATTCAATAACCCGCGGAGGCACTTTTAAACAAGGTCCCATGGCAACACCGTAAGGGTTTGCTGTACTTTCTTAGCCTTATTTTCAAATTGGGAGTATTTTTTTTAATCACATATAATGTAACAACAGAGAAGTCTAAGAGCATTCATGTAACAATGAAAGGTAGCGAGAGAGGAAAACTCGGCACAGAAAAAGATTGTATACTGACCTGCTCAGGACGCAGATTAACCCTCTACTAACTAGTCCTGATACTAAAAAGAATGTTTTCAAATAGTGTTCCTATACTCCTGTAAAGGAGCAACTTATACATGCTGAGTGCTGGTTTTGTAAGATCAGCGAGGTTAGGGTGCAGACAAAATATCACAAGGCTGAATGGCCTGTTCGACCCTTCTGACCATGACAGCTCATGTGAAATAAATTCTCTACAGGAAAAAGTCTACAGCTATGATTTCATAAAATAAGTTCTTATAGTGCAAAAGGTATATTCATGGATCTGAAGATAATTTTTCCTTATCTTTTAAATGTTTAATTTTATTAAATCTTGGAATTGTAGAGAGAGGTCTTTGTCCCATCAGAATATAGGCAGAAATTTGATTTTAAGATGATAAGATATTGCAGTAGCCCAGGTGAGAAGGCGGGATGGACCAGAGGGTGGGGGCAGAGGCGGAGGGAAGCGGGCCTCTATACGGGTGTGACCCTGAGGGTACGTGTGGGCCCAAGGCAAGGACAAGCCTTGGACAGACACCGGGGGACTGGATGCAACACTGGTGACTCATGGGACTGGTTGGCCAACTGATAGGTTATTTGGGATGGCAAAGGAAATTTCACATGAAAACTCAGATTTCTGTCTTCTCTTAAGTCTGATGTCGGCGTTGGGATAGCAGTCCTCCTTGGCAGCTCTCTGCTGGAGTTGACAGGTGGCCGAGTTTTC
>PVKM010038368.1:0-14129 GCA_004027735.1 Carollia perspicillata
CTAAGTATATATTCTCTGTGGAGTTGTCAGAAACAGCCTTTACTATCTTGAGGTACATTTGTTCCATATCCAGTTTGTTGAGGGTTTTTTAATCATGAATGGATGTTGAATTTTGTCAAATGCTTTTCTTCCTCTATTAAGATTACCATATTTTTGTCCTTTATTTTGCGAATGTATAGCACATGGGTTGATTTGTGGATGTGAAACCATTCTTGCATCCCTAGATCATCTACCACTTGATCGTGGTGTATAATCCTTTAAATGTACAGTTGTATTTGTTTTGTTAATATTTTGTTAAGGATATTTGCCTTTATATTCATCCGGGAAATTTCTCTATAATTTTCTTTTACGTGCATTATTTTTTGAGAAGGGGGATATTCAAATCTTCCTCTGAATATCAGCCATTTTCAATTTGATATAGTATTCTACTTGACTCTTGTTTCTTAGTTAATCAGACAAAAGTGAGGACCATTTCTAATTGGTCCCATAAGAGAACAGACCTAATGTTCATCTCTTAGGGACAGTTGGAAGAAAAAAAAGAAACACATTCAGTCTATAATGCTGTTTTTCTACTCTAGAACCCACATAACAAAATGCTCTTTCTTCTCTGACCAAGCAGGAATGCCCCTGTTCTGTTGAATGCCCATTGACTTGTCACAGAGGTGGAGTTGTCTCAGATGTTGAATTGTTGATAACAATGTGGATAATGCTACCCTCTCTCCCACAGTGGAGCAATAGAGGTTAGGTAGTGGTGCTTAACTGCCAGAAGCCAGGAGTTTGCAGTTATAATAACTGGTAAAGTTAGAATAGCAGCTTCAGGGCTTGAGCTATAGAGAGTTGAGGAGATGGCTAATAGGACACCACATCTCCAGGGGCAAAATAGATGAGCTGTTAATGAGGATACTGCTTAATACATACAATCCAAAGATAGCAATCTTGTAGGAGCCAGAGACTGAAAGAGGTTGTCACAACATGTCCCAATGCCTTACCTAATTTTTTACATTTAAATCAGTTTTCAGACTGAAAACTTGTTAAGATGTGGCTCAGTTCCCATGAGGAAGGACCTTGCCAAACCATGACAAAACGTACTGTGTTAATTCCCTCATTTCTGCCCCAGAGGGAACTTGAGCCAGTTACTTGGTTGACTGGGATAAAGGGAACTCTGAGAGACATGGAGCATTGTCACAGATCCCCTGTTCGAGTAAAGGCACACAAGGAGCCTGTAAATAAAATCCTGGCCCAATGTTGTCAAACAATCAGTCCCCCTGGTGGTCGTTTCCCCAGTCCCTGAATGTATAAATGGGGTTGATGTACTCAGCAGCTGGAATAACCCCTACACTAGGTCTGCAGGGTAAGAGCTATCACAATGAAGAAGTCAAGGAGAAGCCTTTAACGATGTCCCTCTCACCCTTGACAAGATAGTAAGTAAAAAACAATACCACATTCCCATGGAATAAAAATTATTTTCACCCTAAGAATTTCAAGGACGTAGGAATAAAGAACTCTATCACAATGAATAAGCCTAGCCCTTGCTGAAACCAAACAAATCCAGGAGAATGATCGTAGACTAGTGCAAGTTCAACAAAGAAGTAGCCCTGATGCTGCAGCTGTAGTAGATGCGGTATCTTTGATAGAACAGACTAAAAAGCCCTCAGGAAACTTTACTGGGTGAATGTTTCCTTCCTATTCTGATAAGATTTTTAAAAGCTAGCATTCATATGGGAGAGATGAAATATTAATGTACAATTTTCTATTATAATATAGGCCCAAAAGATTTGAAACTCTAAGACATTCCATGGAACATCATGTTGATGCATGACAGTAATGACATCACGTTGGTCAAGCAAAACAAACAAATATCTAGTACACTGGAAGCCTTGGGAAGACAGAGGCACTCCAGGGGATGCAAAATAAAACCTAAAAAGATTCAGAGATCTGCCACTTCAGTAAAGTTTTTAGCAGTCCAGTGGTCGAGGGTATGCTGGGATACGCCCTCCAAAGTAAAACAAATTCCTAAATCTTGCATCTGCTACCATAAACAAGGAAGCAAAACACTTGGCAGGATTTTTCGGGTTTTAAAAGATCACATTCCACACCTAGGAATAATGTTCTGGCCAGATACCAGGTGACAGAAAAGGCTGCCAGCTCGACCATGGGATACCAAGTGACTATGTGTCCAAAACTGCCTGTTAGTCATTGGATATGAGCAGCCCTGGGAAAGCCTTGACCTTGGGTGAGGTAGGGCTCTGCCGCTGAGATGACTCCAAAGGGTCTGACAGCTGAAGGCGGCCTACTGATAGCATCCCAAGCAGCTGGAGCAACAAACTTTTTTCTTGAAGAAAAATCTGGGCAGCATACCTCCATGTCCACCTCACAGGGTATGGTATAATGGTTTGGAGCTGGGTAATACAGTTAGATAGACTTACTTTGAGATCTGGCTCCTTTCCTTCCTAAATGTATTAGCTCAGAAAATATTCTTAAACTCTTAAGGCTCGGTTTTATCACCTCAAAGTAGGGATAGTAACAGTACTTCAATTGTGAGGTTCCTGTGACATATAGATGAGATAACATACGCTGAGAACTTAGCGCAGTGCTCAGAAGTGCCACCTGTCATTGTTGTCGTCAATTATTTGTAACTGAGATTGAGCAGTTAAAACAATGCACATGTCAGGCTTAATCATCATTAATTATGCCCAAATTATTTCTCCTCTTGTTTTTCCTTCTAATTTCATTCTGAATAATGTTTTAAAGGCTCCGTGTGGCTTTCTTTTGATGAATGTCTAGCACAGAGGTTAGAAAGGTAAGATTGGTGGAGGATTAAGAATGGAACATTCTCTGTTGTGTTTGCTTACTGAATCAGTAGTCCTAGCAACTCAAGTGCAGGCTGGCTCTGTGGACACTGCAGTTCAACTTAGATTTATGCTGTGCAGGTTGCAGACATGCTTAGAATGAATTCCCCAGGCTTCTTGCTATCCTAACACTCTTCGGAGACATCCAAATACTCTGATCAAAGGTTTCCACTTGCTGGAGAAGTGGGGCATAATTTGACCAAATCTATTTTTTTGTGTGGATATGGGTGTGTTTTCATTTCCCTTTCCATAAATAAAAAAAAAAGAAAAAGAAAGAGGGAGGAAAGCAGCATATGTTATTTCTTTGCTGCCATCTGAAACAGCCAAGTTGAGAGCCAATTTATTCAGCCTAATTCATTCCAGATTTCTCAAGGAATAAACAGTGTTCTTGAGAACTCTCAGATGTATGGCCAATAGAGATCCAGTTGCCCAGGAGAACTAATGTCAAACATGCAGGTACCCCTGAGTCAGGGTGCAAGGCCCTGGGGACGGAGGGTGGACTCAGACACTCTCTTGGATGCCCCAAGGCCCCAGAGCTGTGTGACGTGACAACTGCTTTGCATACCCTACGCAAAGACTAGGAAAAGCCTATAAGGTTTCCTGGAAGCATATTATGTTTCAGTGCTCAAAACTCAGATCAAATCTGCTGAGAGGGAAGGGACTTCTCAGAGAGAAAAACAAAAAGGAACTTCATTCAGACCCTTCCTCTCAGAGTCCTACATACCTTTGAAGACCCCCGAAGAGCCCTCCCTTTTTCTACAAAGCCTTCTTAGAGGACTCCAGCCTATACTGATAGAGGATTTCCACGGGAGCTGTTCCAGATCCCATTTCTCCCATGAGCAAATAGAGACCCTCTTTTCTCCAAACGCCCCTCTTACTGAGAGCTTGCAACACCTAAAGTGTACGAAAGAAAGAAAGATTGCTTCCTTGGGAGGCAGGTGGTTGTAGGTTTTACTTGCTCTGTGAATTTGGGCACGCTAGCTCTCTGAGCCTGTTTCCTTATCTGAAAAATGAAGACAATTATTTTCTACGTTTCAAATAACAAATGTGAATGAAACAGAACGACTACCATGATTTTAATTTTTGTTGCTGCATTAATATGAACTTAGTTTCTTCCAATGCATCATAAGCTCCTTGAAAGAGTACCAAGCACCCCAGTGAGGGGCCAGTCTGTGTACTGTTTGTGCTCAAATCCATTCCTCACCCTTCCCCTGCTTTGCTCTGCATCACTGGGGATGACCCCAGAAGGCTACATTTCCCAGGCTCCTGGTTAGAAAGCTTTGCTGTGCTGGGCCCTGAGAGGCACAAGTCAGAGATAATAGGCAGAGGAGAAAAAATCCATGTTATTCTCACTCTATTCTCTGACTCTGTGCCTCTGGCCCTTGGTATGTCTCCTCTACAGCCTGCCTGGTTCCATATCCCTCAAGGCGGCCCTAACCAGTGGGTTTTGCAAACATCAACTTTTTCTTTTGTCACTCCAGCCCAGGGAGTCAATCTCAGGGTGAGTGTGTTTGGGTGGGGAGAGGCGGGTGGTCTCACTGCCTTACCTGTGGCCTCTCAGCTCTTCCTTCACCAGCATAATTAGTTTCCTGTATGCTCAATATTGAGTACTTCCTGGTTGAACCCTGACTCATATACTGAGCATGGAAAATTGCTGCTGATTTTTTAAAAGGGCATTAAAGGGTCCTGGTAAATATAGAATATTGGAAATGAATGAAACTTAACTATATATAAAATTCCAGCATCCTCTTTTTATAGATAAGATGCTAAAGCCTAGAAAAGGAATATAACTTCCCAAGACAACACAGCCAGGAAAATATGCAACATGCATGCCTGTGTAAAAGGCATTTCTAAGAAATCTATAATGCAGATTTTCTAGATTGACCATAACTGGAGGAAAGGGAGCCCTCTTTGCATATTGATAATCCCTAGCATTGCCTGATAAGGAGTGGGAGCTGTAAATGTTTTTCAAATGGAACTCACTAGCTGGTCAATGCAAATTCCTTAGAGTAAGAGACACAGAGAAGCTATAAAGATACTGAAACTTATCAAAGTGTCCAAATCATGTTGAAAATTTTGGCATCAAAAAATTTGACATACGAAATTTCTGCCAGTACCCTGGAAGACAAATGTTACATGGTTTACAAATAATTTCTCACATAAGCTACAGAACAAGTGTGGGGCAATAGGCAAAATCAGTATTTATTAGGCTTGTGATACAGTTGAGGAAGGGAAAGCCTTGGGACGTCAAGTAGCCTGCTCAAAGTAAGGTCCAGGTCTGAACTCAAACACATCTTCTGATTGCAAAATGAATACTGCACAATTACAGTGCGTGTTCCCTATCTCACATCTGAAGTAGATACAACATCTGGAAGCCATAATGTATTTAGCCATTATGGCAGCATTAACAAGTTAGAAATATCCTTCCCGAACTGGGTTTCTTGCAGCCCCAAGGGGTTCACAGGGGTGCCCTGGAGCTACATGAAGCCAAAGAATAAACCTGCTGGATCTTCTTGAGCATAAAATTTACTAGGGAATTTGAGTAAATATGTAAGTACTTTAACTAAGAGATTGTTTCACATTAAACTAACACAAATATGTTATGAGTAAGAATATAAAATTCTCGTGATGTTTATTGTAAAATACAAGACCTAAAAGCACGTTTTAGTTCGTCATCACAGTTTTAGGGCATGCTTGGATGTCTAGAGAGGTGTCTTCATTCTTCCCTCCAAGATATTTCAATAAGAGAACTACTGCATCTGGGGTTTGTCTGTCTGTCTGTCTGTTTGTTTGTTTGTTTTGAGTACCATTAAAAATCAAAGTAATGCATGCGCATAATTAACACATAAAATAATACAGACAGATTCCAGTGAAAACCAATTGTTCTCTGTGTCTTTCTCTATCTCTATCCGCAGCTACACTCTTAGTCCCAGAAATAATGATGTATTGTATGCTTCTGTGTTATATCGTTGTTTTGTTATTTCTTGATGAAGCAACTTTAAACACTATCTACTAACTTTCATTTATGAAAATGACAATTTACCTCATGTAGACACCCCTAGAAATATCACTTTCCCTCTACAGGCTTGCCTTTTAATCATTTTATTGTGGTTTGAGAGTAATAATATTTTAATATTGTTGTGATAAAATTTGTGTTCTACTTTTTGTGCCCTGCTTAAGAAGACTTTCCCTACTTCATGGTCATTAGCTATTCTTCCATACTATCTTCTATAAGTTGTATTGTTTTGTCTTTTTTATTGAGACCCACAATCTGATTGATTTTTTAATATGGTGTAGGTTAAAGAACAAATTTACATTTTCTGAATGAAAGAATGTGTTTATAGCATAATAACCAATAAAGAGCTCATTTCATAATATATAAAGAAAATTTACAAATCAATGAGAAAAATACTAACCAACCAACAGAAACATGCAAGAATGGTGAAAAAAGACTTTGCAGATGAAGATATTCTAATGAACAATCAATATTTTCAAAGGTACTTAACCCCATTTATAATCACAGAAATACACACTCAGATCATAATAAAAATACTTTATATTCTTAAATGACAAAAAAATTTAAAGTTCTGACCACAGCAAATGTTGTCAAGAATGTAGAACATCAGAGACTTCTCTGAACTGATGGTGAAAACATAAGTCATTAAAACCTTTTGGAAAATCATTTGATGTTATCTACTAAAGTTAAACATGCATATACCCTATAATCCAGCAATTTTACCCTTTGGTGCACATAAGCACCAAAAGATATGTACAAAAATTTTATAGCAGTATTATTCATAATAGTTCCATATTAGAAACAGCACAAAAGTCCACAAACAGTAGCACAATTTAATACATGGTAGACTATTTTTATAGCAAAGAAAGTGATGAATCTCACAATTATAATTTTGAACATGAGTAACCAACACATACAAATGTAGTACATGATCCTATTTCTATGAAAAAATTCTTTCAAAAACAAGCAACAAACTATACTGATGGAAGTAAGATTATTGCTAATGAGTACTGAGGAACCCACTATAAGTGAGTAAATTTCCTAGAGCTACCATAACAAAACAACATAGGCTTCAACAACAGCAATTTAATTAGTCACAATCTTGGAGGCTGGAAATCCAAGACCAAGGTGTTGGCAGGGTTGCTTTCTTTTGAGACCTCTGTCCTGGGCTTGTAGAGGGTTCTGTTCTCCCAGTTTCTTCACCTGGTCTTTTCTTCTGTCCAGAAAAAGTCCAGCCATTGTTAATATAATGAGAACCGTTTGCACTACACCAATGTAACCTGGCAGCCAAGGAGATTGGACTGGAATGTGCATGCATGAGCAATGACAAATTCACTGTACTAGTCAGTGGGGGTGGTAGATACTGTTGAGTGAGCATGTGTACTGTGGGATCATCATGTTTGAAATGACTGAGCAAGTAGAGTAATGAATCTGCATCAGATTTTGCATCCCAATTGTCCCATTGGAAGTCTCCTGGTTCTCCACACCCAAAGAAGGTACAGCAAATTCACAGCAAGCTCAAGACCATGCTGTGTTTTTGATTGGGAAGGTGTTGTCTATCACAAGTATGCTCCTCCAGGTCAAACAATTAATAAGGAATACTACTTCAATGTTTTTTGTTCGTATAGAGAAGCAACACAATGAAAACAGCTGCAGCTATGCACAACTAGTGATTGGCAGCTTCATCACAACAACACACCCACTCATGCATCATGTCTCTCACAGAGTTTTTTGATGAAACATCAAATCACCCAGGTGACTCAGCCTTGCTACAAGCACAGATTTGGCACCCTGCAACTTCTGGCTTTTCCCAAAACTAAAATCACCTGTGAAAGGGAAGCGATTTCAGACCATTGCTGAGACTCAGAGTAACACGATGGGGCAGCTGATAGAGATTCCAACAAAGGATTTTACAGAGTGTTTTGAACAGTGGAAGAGATTCTGGGAGAACTGTGTGAGGTCCCAATGTGCCTACTTTGAAAGGGACTGAGTTGTCATTTTCCTATGTACAATGTTTCTTGTATCTTATCTTATTCAAAAAATGTCTCTAGCACTGGCTGGTGTAGCTGAGTTGATTGAGCATGGGCTGCAAACCAAAGGGTCACCCGTTCGATTCCCAGTCTGGGCACATGCCTGGGTTTGGGCCAGGTCCCCAGTGGGGGCCACGTGAGAGGCAACCACGCATTGATGTTTCTCTCTCTCTTTCTCCCTCCCTTCCCCTCTCTCTAAAAATAAATAAATAAAATCTTTTTTAAAATCTCCATTTTTCATAGTGTGCGGCTGGATACTTTCTGGACAGACCTTGTATTGTATCCTGATTTCCTCTTCTCGTAAGCACACCTTGTCACATTGGATTAGGGTTCACCCTAATGACCTCATTTTAACTTAACTGCCTCCTCAAAGACTCTAAATACAGTCACAATCTGAAGCACAGAGGACTGGGAATTCAACTTATGGATCTTAGGGGACACAAATCAGCCTATAGCAACGAGGAGAGGGGTTCAATCTTATTTGTTCAGGGCTGGAAATATTTCACCCCTTGACCTGCTTGGTGATGGTAACATGGGGATTAATTTAGTGGTAATTTATGGCAGGGAACATTTGTTTTGTTTCTTTCTTCTCTCTCTCTCTCTTTTTTTGGATGTATATTATACTTCATGATATAAGGGTTAAGTATAGATACAGTTAAAATGTGAATTAGTCAGTTCTGCTTAGGTAACAAACAACCTTAAAGGCTTGGTACATTCACATGACTTCGTGGTGGCTGTGGATCTGCTGGACCGAGGCTAAAGGACTAGCCCTTATTTGGGACATACCATTCTTGTGGCAAAGGGAAAAGAACAAGAGAGCTGGTAGAAATACGTGAGTTCCCTTCAAGCAGAAAATAAACATGTAACATGACCTCATTTTATGAAAACATTGGTGACCATTTGCCAAGCACACAGCAGTGGTGAGAGATACAGACTCCTTCCCTGAGTAGGAGGCACGGCAGGTCAACAAAAACAGACACAAAATCCCTTTCTAGAGAGGTAGGAGGAAATAAGCTGGGACAAAAAAAATAATCTACCATAAAAATTCAATACAAAGCTATGGACAGGAGGAAAATATTTGAGATGCTGATGACAAATAAATTTCTACTAGGCCAAAATATTTCAATACTGAAAAAAAATGGAAGTGTGAGACAAAAGGAAACAAAAGAAAATTAGAACCTTAAAGTAGGAAAAGTCTAAGTTTGATATTAAATTCTGAAGCCATAAATCTGACTATATAAAAATCAAACACTATGAATTAGACAAATGACAATATACAAAGTTAAAAGACAACCTACAAATATTTAAAATTCAGATTGCAGGTAAAGTGGCATTTTTCTTATTTTTCCCTCACCTGAGGACATTTTTTCATTGATTTTAGAGAGAGAGAGAAAAGGGGGAATAGAGAAACACTGATGCAAGAAACATTGATTGGTTGCTTCCCATCCACACCCAGACTGGGATCAAACCCACAACCTAGATATGTGCCCTGACTGGAAATCAACCCCACAAGCTTTCAGTTATAGGACAATGCTCCAACCAAAGGAGCCACAGTAGCCAGGGCATAAAGTGGCATTTTTTTGAGACTATGATATTCCTCTACAAATTAATAAGAAAAGGTGTAACAGCTTGGCATTCATTTACCAAGTGAACATGAGAATTTACCCATGTATTGTCTTCATTCCTGGGACACGAGATAATTCAGATGGACATTTCCAAGAGTAGAAAAGAAAAAGGCCCTAACACAGGAAAAGATCCCTAGTCGAGTTTATAATAAGGTAAATGTGAAATAAAATCATTATGAAACACTACTTTTTCACCTATCAGGTTGGCAGAGATCTCAAACCTGGGTAATGAGCTTTACAGGCTAACAGGCAATCGTATATATTGCTGAAAGTAATGTTCGTTACTATCACAGCTTCCACTTCAATCTGGCAGTATCTCTCGAAGTTTGTAATGTGCGTATCCTTTGAGCAAATGATTCTATTCCTAAACATTAGAATACTTAAAGGTGCAGTGAATCCTATGGACAGCACGTGTATAAATATAAGCTTATAGAAAGACATTTATTTTATCATTGTTTGTTTTAAAAAGTCAGAACATGGGAAAGAAATCTGAGAGTGTACTTCTGTAAAGCACTGATAAAATAAATTATAGCACATCAATACAATGGAATAATATGCAGCCATTTAATAAGACAGTTTTATATTTACCTAAATGGAACGATCTTGAGCTTATATTAAGTGGGAAAAAGGAGAAGTGCAGCAAAATTTGTATGGAAGGCCACCTTATGAGGAAAAGAAAATGAACAAGCTCTCTCTGAAAAGTATTAACTGGCTGATTGTCTCCGGGTAGAATTGAATGGATAGAAGACAAATGAGGGAGTCTTACTGTTCACTATTTTGTACCTGTTTACTTTTGCATCATGTGTCTGTATTACCTGATTATAAACAACCAACAAAAAATGAATGAACAAATCAGAAAAACTTAAGAGAGGTCATATGAAGAAAAAAAAGATCCCAAGACTTAAAATGAACAGGCCTGGGTTTAAATCCTAGCTCTGACCTGCAGGCCTTTTGTTTCTCTGAGTTCTATAAAATGGAACTCTGTAAAGTACAGGTCATAATACCTAATTAGCAGCATCTGTGAATGACGTAGATCTGATGAACCTGACGGACATGCCTGGCTCAGTGAATAGTCACCATTACTACTTCAATTCATCTCACATTAATAACCACAGAGAAGATTAAATCTCTTCCAAGTCACACAGGAAGTTCAACTCAGAGTTCTTCCTCAAGGGGTAGCTTCAGGCTTTGAATTACTCTCCAGAGCCTGTTGAACATAAAGGTAACTCTCCTCAGGGCAGGACAGAGCTGGATTCAGGTGGTTCAAACTTTCAGGTGCAATGGAGCAATTGCAATGTATCTTCTTGTTGTGTTTCTCTCATTATCATCACAAAGAGTTCAACCAGCATTTGGCTGGGAAAGGAATCTTCTGGGTAGTCTGGGGCCTCATTAGAGTTGCCAGATAAAGTGTAGGATGCCCAGTGACCCTGGAATTTCAGATAAACAACAAACAATTTTTCAAGACATGTATATCCCAAATAAGACAGCAGAGCTTAAATGTGTCATACCTATACTACAAAATGATTTGTTGATTATCTGAAATTCAAATGTCTTTGGATGCCCTCTTTTTATTTGTTAAATCTAGCAACCCTATCCATGAGTGGAGACACCCACCCGTAGGAAAATTCTTGCATTCATTTGGCAAAATAATGTGACACTTCTCAGAGCTAGTCTTTGAGAACCACCCCTCCCTGGACATTTTGTAGCATGGACCCAGTTGAGGCAGAACTTGAGGACAAAGTGGGGAAAAAAGGAGCGGAGGAGGCACGGGAGTGCGTGATTGACCCACCAGCTACAGCTGCTGCCTCACTTACTTTCAGCTGCCCCTTCCTTCCTAGACGAGCTGGGTGCCCCAGTAGTAGAGAGTGAGAGGAGGCATGGGAAGGCAGGTGTTTTCCCTTTCCTGATGCAGCTCCATTTCTTCCTGAGCATGCGCCAATGATGCTCACCTTTAAAAGCCCAGGCTGGGCTACCTGTCCCATTGTGCAGGAGCCTCTGCTCTGGGGAAGGTGGGCTTCTTACTCTTTTTGTGGGTTAGCAGATCTATAAGCAGATGGTGATTGGGGAAGTGGGGGGTGTTCGAGAACGCAGGAGCTGGGGAGAAGTGAAGAAATGGTATCTGTTTTCTTTCCCTTTCTTTCTACAAAAGCTTTCCTTCTCAGTCCTACATCCAGGAACTGGAATACTGTTTTACTGAAAAGGTTCTCTTTTCACTGTGGCTTCTGTTACAAAGCAGGTTTTTACCTGTTCAGGAGAGTTGGCTCTTTACCTCATCTCTCTACCACAGTTCTGAAAAGGCAGTTTTCTAATTATTGGGAGACCACACAACTCTGAAATGCTTCCTTTCTCCTTTTCATTCCTACTCTGCCTAACCTGTTTAAAGGAGGCAAAAGCTTGCCTGCGGAGCTCCTTCCCAATGCCTATAGAGACAGCTGGAGGGTAAGACGTTCCCTAACTATCATGACCGCTCTGCTGATACTCCCACCTCTAAAAATCCAGTACAGAAAAACTTGCTAGGCTGCCCCTGCCCCCAGCTTGGAAGAGACTGGGGTCAATGGGGGTTGGGGGTGCACAGGGGGAATTGCTGCTCCTTTCCATAGGAAGGTTTTCTATCTACGTTAATCTACCTCTTCATAGAACTCTATTGTACTGTTGCTGGGGTTTCTCTAAGCTATGCGGTTGATACAGAGCCAATCACTGCTTTTTGGAGCATTCTCTTCCCCTGGGAGAGGGATTCCCAAGTATGGAGCAAGCCAAGAGCTCAAGTTGGACTGTGACTAATCATACTGCTTTTGGGGGCTCAACTCTTTGGCCTGAAATCTTGGCTAGATAGAATGCTGGGCTGATGTAGTAAGCTACTAGAATCCATTTGTATTTGAGTTATTAACAGCTGGTATCAGCTGAAGAGAGAAACAAAATAAGCTACACTTGATGACTGCATAAGGGACAAGGGAAGACAAAGTGCTGAGCACCTGTGTGGAAGTTCAGGGCAAGTCTTAACACCTAAGTGGAGCCTGCTGAACAACAAGTCTTTCAACCACAAGGAAACAAGCATCTGGTGCTCGGCATGTCTGTCTGCTATCAGCTACACATAAGGCTGCTTCCACCAGCATTCAGCAGAGTTTGAGAAAATGTTTTTCAACTTGTCTACCATTAGGCCACTCTTTTACCCTCTCTCTCAATTCTTAAAAGCTCAAGCACCTAAATTGTTTTCTATCCTGTGTAATCAAGTACCTAAAGGTTGGTATGCTGAAGTCGTAGCTCAGCTGAAATCACTACAAAGACCTTTGCCTCTAGCACAATGGTGCAATGCCCTCGTTACTCCTTCAGTGGGAGGATGGGAAGTGAATTCATCTTCAGCTGGGACTCCAGGCAGCTGCAAAGCCTAACTCAAAACATTCTTGAGTCAGCAGTCCACGGTCTGCAACCTTATGGAGAACATTTCTCTAATCTGTAAGAGAAATGGTAGTTGAAGAATCTAAAATCAAGACAAATGAGCATCAGTTAAGAGGATAAATCCTTCTAAGTGGTCTTGATAGCTATCTAATGTGAAGAAAGCTTAGGAAGAACTCGACTTTCCCTCTTTGACTGTGCCTCCCCTTTGCACAGACTAGGTTTCCACAGCCCATGGCCAAGAGCACTTCCAATCCAGTGGTTATTTCTGCCAAGCAGAGTCAGGTCAATCAGCTGGTAAAACCATTTAGGAAGGACTGAATTGATTCTCGTGACACAAGGTGTTGTAAGACTTATATAACAAGTTTATAGACCTCCGTGGAAATCTGACTCATTTTTCTTGTCACCCATATGAAGGTTTTAAGGTAAACAGATGATTATATGAAGGTGATTATTTGGCAAATAAGGGGACATCTGGGCTGTAATCAAAGCAAGCAAGCTTCTTTAGCTGTTGGAAGGGAAGAGAAAAAAACTTAAAAGAATTTCAGTGAAAAAAATCATTTTTGGTTAATTTATCTCAATAGGAGTCTTGACACCTAAATATTCAGGTAGCAGTATTTGAAAACCTTGGTTATAGACTCAAGGAAGTTGCCCTGAGAAACTGGTAATCCTCTAGAATGGCTACATACTTCAAATACCCAGCACTGAGAATAGTGCCAGGGTATTTCCCACAAGCACATCAACGAGAAATCAGTCTCTGACTGAACGTTCTAAAAAAAGTATGTATATTAAACCTAACCAAGAAAAACCCTTGGGACCCTGAGAAATCAATGTTTCTCCTGAAAGTCAGCAACAACCACCAGTGTGGTGTGGGCACACCTGAGAAGTTACAGGTGCCTCAGTCCAAACATCATGGCCCAAATAGTCTTCTCCAATGCTAGTACTCAGGACGAGCATTCAACAAGTTGCTGGCCTCTGTGGGCCCTGATTATTAGCAGAGACAACTGTTACAACTGGATATCTGGCTGCTCTGTACCTACTACCAAATCCACAGCCACCCCCCAGCCTCACAAAACTTCCATGTACTCAACACTCCACTTGCAGGCAAGTTCCTTCACTGTTTTCTTGTTGGCAAGGCTGGCCAAGTGCCTCTGTTCAAACCCGTTGGATCTGTCCACTCCATCCCAGCAATATCCAGGCTAGATATAGAGTGTTG
>PVKM010038369.1:0-14125 GCA_004027735.1 Carollia perspicillata
TTTTTCTCCTTTAGTACACAGAAGAGAAAATTGAGGCTCAATGAGGTTAAAAGGCTTGTCCGTACTCCCAGAATTAGTAACTGGTGGTACAAGATAGGAACTCAGGTCACCTGATTCATAGTCCAGAGTTTATTCCAAAACTCAGCCTACAGATTCAGTCCAATTTACCTTTCCCCAGGGTGCTTCATGCTTGAGAATTCAGCAAAGGAGATTTTATCAGATTAGCTGGTATGCACTAACCAGTGTGGTGTAACCCCCCACTAGCAAGGAATTTGAGATGTTTAGTCTAAGCAGAGAAAAACTCATTCCATTTAACAATGAAAGAGGAAAAAGGAAAGTTACAAATGTCTAAGTCAAAAGGAAAATTAGTTTACGGGCCCTGTTTGCATCACTCTTCTGAAAGGTGTGCTCAATCTTGTAAATTAGTTTAATTATAGAGATGATAAAGGGAGAGGTCAAGACTCTGAGTTTTCTTGATGTCCACACCTTTAATAAGGACCAGTTTGTGGGATATTTGGAAGGTATTAAAGTAAAATATAAATTATTTCATATGAAGAAGCAGCTTGACAAATAGCGTTTTCTGTGTGAACCAACACTGTACATTAGAATTAAGAAGTTTTTAAAATCGTTGTTCTGGTGGCTACATTCTGATTGACATTGAAAGCAACGAAGCACAAAAAAACTTTAAAAAGTGGAGGTGAGGGAAGGGAGATCAAGAGCATTATAGATTTATTCAAGAAAGTTCTTGCTTCCTTTTTCAAACTGGTTCAAGGAAATTGATGTCTTTCACGGAAATTGATACTTTATACCACCCTTATCTTCCATTGTTAAAGTCCAATGAGTTCAACGGACTCCCTTTACAGGGTGGAAATGAAGTAAACTTTCAGAAAAGATTCACGAACTTTGCTCAGTTTGAATTGAGTTCAAAATTTTTGCTGCTGCCATTGATGGGGATAATCCTCTAGACGTACCTCAATCATTGAGCAAGATGCTGTATCTTTGCAGATAAGTTTTAAGAGGAAATGATTGAAAGGAAAGCAAACCATGCTTTAATAAGCCACGATGTCTTGGAATTATAAGGGACCAAATATGAAGCCCAGGATTCCTGAATTTCTGGCTCAAATTGAGATGTTTCTCCATTTGAAATGGCCCCCAGAATTCTTGAGAATAGTCCAACTTATCAAATACCAATATACATGTTGACTGATGAATGTTTATCCATTGTTACAACTAGTCTTTAATTACATAAATTTTCTAAATAAGTTAAAACCTGTTTTAAAATTTTTTGAATTATGGTTAAAGATATAATTCAGAAAAAATTAGGAGGTTCCACAAATATGTATTTTCCTAATCATGTCATTCACAACAATCACCTCAAATGAGGACACCTATGTCCTCTTATTGTCCACAGTTTATAAAACAAAAGGGGAGATGCCATTGTAGCCATCTGTTTGTCTTTCTAAAACATAAGAAATAAACAAGGGTCATGATGTCATACTTTTAAAATATTCATTAATTTAGTACATATTTATCAGGCACCTATCTCGTCTATGCCAACGATTGCTCAAGGAGCCAAGGACGCAGCAAAAAGTAAAACACCTGACCTACTGGAGATTACAATAAACACCACACATAAGTAAAATTTCTACTGTGTTAGGTAGTGATGTGTTCTAAGGAAAGGAAATAAAACTGTAAAAGTCTTCTGCAATTTTTAAAATAGTTTCTCTAGGGATGACTTCATTGAGAGGAATAATTCATTTGGATAATCTGGCAGAAAGAGTATTCTGATCTGAGAGAACACCAAGTGAAAAAGTTCTGTAGTGGGAGCATGACTGGCACATTGCAAGAATAGCAAGATCAGTGTGACCAGGGAGAAATAAACAATGAGGACTGGGTGGAGGAGAGAGGTGGGAGGGAGACAAAGACGCTTCGTGCCCGCTGGGATGGGGGAAGAGGGAGAGGCCTTGTGAGGCTTTAGGTCAGCGTAGGGAATTTGACTTTTACTCTCAGTGAGATTAGATCTTTAGTAAAATATTTATAACAAAATGCAGATATGTTTTTGTAATTTCAGAACATGATCCCGACACAAAACATTTTAAACTCTAGTTTTCTGAATATATTTTGTTGGGGACATTTAGCTTTATACAACACTTTTCTATTGGAATTTGTTTTTGCTTTATAAAATTCAGTTTTTAAATGTTTTAAATGCTCTGGGAAAAGAAAATTTCCATGTAAAAGATTGCTAAGGTAAATTCTAAATGAATTGCCCTTTAACTTAATGGTTTTGTAAGTTTAGATTCTTCGCATCAATTTTTTCTAAAGTTAGATGAATGTATAATTTTTATTGAGGTCTTAGGATATATTTGAAGAAACTTTACAGGTAATTGACATATACATGTTGACATATTTTTATTAGGTTAATTTACATTTATCAACATGTTCTACACAGAATTAAGTAATGAAAATCACATAATCTTAAAATTCCATTCTCTCTTTCATGTCCTTATTAGGTCCTGGAAATAAGAGTTGGACACAAACATTTCAAAGGCTCTTTCAATTCTCCAACTTCTAGAGGTTATATTGAAAACTTATAGACATTAAATGTTAAACATAAAAAGCCATAGAGTTGTAAAGGGACCATCTTTGTAGCTAAGGAGCTAAAAACTAGAAAAGTTAAACGACCTGCTGAATTACTAACTTTATCGGGATGAGCACCCAGGTGCCTCAGTGTGGATTTCACTGTATTCCCAGTGAGCTCTCTGCTCTTGCATGATTTCCTTGTGAAGGACTTCCATGGGTGGGTAACTAAGTAGCCTGCTCTGATGGGCTCATGCTGCTCCTTGAGAAATGGTTGTCTCTTCATTACCTAGTCCTCCTATTCTTGCTTGCGTGTCCACTGTCATTCTAGTCCCTTCTCTTCAGTATCCTCCACAATTCTAATCCATTCTAGATAAGTTTGGTTTCCATCCTAGCACCTTGGAGAAACTTTCCTACATTTTTCTCAGTTCTGTTCCCATTACTTTTCATGAAGTTCAATCTTTTTTCCATGTACATAAGAAAAAGGACATGGGCCTCATTTTTACCTCTCTGAAATTTCATCTTGGCGATTTTATGAGACCCTGGACACCTTTGTGTGCTGCTGTCCTGCTGTCTTGTGTTCAGAATGTCAGAAAAGTTGGGCTTCATGTGCTGAGTCTAAGGGGGGTAACAGAAGATCAAGAGGTCAGGTTGATGCCAGCACTACCAATTTTTTCCTGTCTTCAGAGTTCTGGCTTCACGCAGCAGACAGAAGGTGAATCTGGTCTGATTCCAGCTGTTGAAAGCCAGCAGATTTACCAGACATGTGCAATCATTTTAACGCTATTAAAATTGGCAGGAAGGACTTTGCTATTACAAGCATTTTGAATATTAGATCTTGTCTTTTATATATTACCACTTGCTAACAACATGTGAAATAAAATCCTAAGTAACCAGAGAGATTTTTCGAGCGAGCAAGTTCTATTAATTTAAAAAGAGATAAGTGCCACCTAAAATGACTGTCTATAAAGCTTCCCAATTGCACATTGTCTTGAAAAACTGCATCTTTTGAAACCCATCTCCTTTTTTTTGCCTCCCCTCCCCATTTATTGTATTTGAAAAAAAAAGAAAGTTAAGTATGTTAAAATGCTTGAAAGTCTTCTGTGAGTTTAGAGCCTAAACTTCAGCTGATAAGAGACCAGAACCCCTAGTCACCTAACCAGGTAGACCCTTGGTGACAAGACAACCACTTACTACATATCCTGAGTTGGGGGTCAATGGACATTTCGGACAGAGTGCTATTCTTTCAATAACGTTTTGAAGAGCTGGACCATGAATTCAGGCCAACTGTGAAATGACCCTGGTGTACATCTCAGCATTTTTCTAATCCAATAGACCCCATTTAGACCCTACTTAAAATCATGGAACATTATAGTTTAAAATGAGCTAATCTCATGAGGTCAAGCACAAGGCCAGTGTACTTTTCAGTGCCATCTGTCATAGAGGTACTTGCTTCAGCCAGCAGCGACCCATCTCATTTCAGTTTGGATTCCTCCATAGCTAGACATTTACCACATCTAACAAATTAAACTTTGCAATATCTCTGGTCTCTGCCCCCTCCTTTCTATTCTTTCGCCTGATCCAGATCAGACCTTTATTTCCCTGAGGCAGATGATTAAAATAGCTTTCAAACGTATCCCTTATTATCCCTCCCCTGTTTCTAATCCATTTTACTAATTAATGTCAAATTGATCTTTCAAAACTCAAATCTATTCTTTTACTCCCTGCTCAATAATTTTAAATGGTGCCTAATAGCTCAGGCTTTAAGGAACATTTCTCAGGCAGGTATTTGTGTAGGGAATGAAGCATTGTGGAAATTCCATGAGTATTGGCATCAAAGAGACTTGGGTTCAAACCCCAGCTCAGCCTACTTATAGCTGGGTAATTTTGGAAAAGTTATTTCATTCTTCTAAAACCCAGTTTCTTCAACTATGAGGTGAAAGGGATGATAACTATTTCCTGGGACTGGTGCAAAGATTAAATGAGATACTAGTTACTAGGTGACATCTACTTGAAAAAGAGTAACTATCTGTATCCTGGGCCTCCTACAGTGTAACTCTAAACTGACACCCTACTAATTTTCTATCAGAATCCTGTATTCCAGCAGAACCTAGTCTGTGTTGTATGTGTCTTATATACCATATTTGGTTGCAACCTTCTTAAGAGTAAAGATATCCTTATAGTAGTCAGAGTGCTTTGTGTATATGAGGTATTCAATAAATACCTGTTGAATTTGGAATTCTCAAACTGACTTTACCACCCAAAAGAGCCATTTCTCTCTGGTAAAATTTAAACTTTCTTTCTGAGTCTAACTGAACCTACCAGACCTGGGCAGGGTGAGTCCTTTCCGTGCATCTGATCCTCCATGATTAAACATGTTTTCAAGATTCTAAATGGATGTGGAGTTTTCTATTCCACTTGGGTCCTTTGGCCCAGACTTTTATAGCCTGAAGTAAATATGGATATTGGGCTCTCTCTGAGTTACCTGCAGTGTTCTTTTAATGGTCAGCAAGATAGAGAGTAGTGGGAGAGCTTCCTTTAAATCAGTTTGATAACTGGGCAAAGGGACAACAGTTCCTTAGAGCAGGTCAGTTGGCCACTTCCACAAATGGCAGGTGAGTGCTGATGGGGAGGGATATCATATATGTGCTAGGAAGAAAGTCACTGGAAAGATGTTTGTGAAGTTTTATTTAATCAAACGTTTATTGCTTTTTAGTGCAGTGCGGGACAGAGGGCGCTTGAATTCTGAGCACAGTGTCACTCTGGCTTTATGTATCCAGTGACTGAGCCATAAGAGGGGAGGTTGCAATAGATTAACTCAGGGACCCTCTGCAGATAACAATGTATTGCCTTTCATTCTGCTTGTGCAAACAACGAGCTTTAGAGAAATAAAAATAGCTATGGCCATTTTACACATTTCAGGTGTCTATATGTATATGTGTGTATATACACACACATGAGAATGTATGTGTGCATACATGTACACACATGCACACACATTCTCATGTATTCCTTCCTATAATCCCACAAGGTAGGTGTTTGAAAACTAAATCTCAAAGAGGTTACGTAATTTGACCAAGTTTGCACAACTAGTAAGGAGTCAAACAATGGGGTTGCAAATTGAATTCAAACTCACGTCTATCTGAGGCCAAAGCCAATGCTTTTGCAACTATGCTACACTCTGGTCAGCCTCCCCAGGGGGGTCCCAGAATAGTTTTATTACAGCTAGTCACAAAGTTCACCCACCCAGTATGAGCGGGCATATCCATTTGATTCAGATGTTTGATGAGGAGTCCCGAGGCAGTTTCCAACTGGAAGTTGCCCAAATGGAAACACTATTGCAAGGTTAAGCTGCTTCCTTTAGGTGGATGGCAAAATTGAAGGGTACCCTCTTGCTGTGCCCAAGATCATCCCTTCGGAAGTGACAGAGAACAGACCACATTTATAAGACTTTGGAAAGAACTAGATCTAAGGCAGTGGGCCCCAACGCTTTTGGGCGCCAGGGACTGCTTTTGTGGAAGACAGTATTCCACAGACCAGGGCTATGGGGTGGCTTCAAGACCTGCCACCAGGTGCAGCTTAATTGTCACTTGCCACTCACTAATAGGGTTTTGATATAAGTCTGCAAGCAATTGATTTATCATGATCTCTGTGCAGTCAAACCTGTCTGCTAATGATAATGTGTATTTGCAGCCACTTCCCAGCCATCACCGCCTCAGCTCCACCTCAGATCATCAGGCATTAGATTCTCATAAGAAGTGTGCAACCTAGAGCTCTCACAAGCACAGTTCACAGTAGGGTCCCCGCTCCTATGAGAATCTATGCTGCCCACCAACCCACCAACCCACCGCCCCACCGCTGACCTGACAGGAGGCAGACCTCAGGTGGTGACTGGGGAGTGGCTATAAATACAGAAGCATCACTTCCCTTACCTACTAACAGCTCACCTCCTGCTGTGTGGCCCAGTTTCTAATAAGTACCAGGGATTGGAGACCCCTGATTTAAGGGATAGAACAGCTGAATATAAGAGCCTTAGTTGAGGAGATGGTAGACCAACCCTTTACCTGTGACTTGAATTTCAGTTTTTTTAATGTGTAAAATAGAGCAAGAGAATCTCTGCCCCTGCCTTCCCAGGAATGCAGGGCTGATTCTGAGCCAATTAATGTGAACATCCTTTCTAAATTGTAAGATTCCGTGCAAAGATCAGGGGGTTTTGACCTCTTGACACTCTGCAGTTAGTGTGGTGGTATTTCATACAGAGTGAAATTAAGAGAACATACGTGAGATTCATTTCCATGTCCAGTTAAATCCAAGGTTATTTTGGTTGGTTGTTTACTTAAACCTCCCCTTCACCTCCAGGAATAGAATGTCCTTTGAAACCACTGTAAGGGTGTGTCCCATTCCTCAGCCCTTCCAATTGCCTATAGGAGCCCACATCAAACACTCAGCCCAAGGATACTTACTTCCTTGACACTGTTGTCAAGTGGAATAGAAAAAAAAATCAGGGAGAATGTGATGGACCACAGGCAAGGCTCTGCAATATACATCTCAGCTCTATTCTTATTTCTGTAAACCCCTGTGCTATTCATTTGTTTAACATGTTCACATAGGGCCTACAATGCGTCTGGCATTGATCTAAGAAGTATATAAATATTAACTCACTTATTCCTCACCTCTAGCCTGTGGTGATAATATGATCCCTGTTCTACACAAAAAGGAATTGAGCCACAGAGGTTAACGTTTGAGCTAATAAGGGGAGAGTCAGGATTCTACTAGGTTTTACCTATAAAAATTTATTACATTGATTTAAAATGGAAAACATTTTCAGGGGCTCCTTGCTTCCTTCGTCAATTCTAAATATGCCCATTTGGATTTCTGGTCCTGCATTTTTAGATCCATTTGCTCCTATTTCCCACTTACTGTTTGATTTCCTGCCATGTTCTTCCTTCATAATGATTCTAGTCTTTTTTTTTTTTCTGATGACTATTCCATACCTAGTTCCACATCCTTGCTTTTTATTAGATTCTCCTCCCACCCCCGGCCTGGAATGCTTTTCTAGCCTCTTTTTCTAGTTAAAACGTATTCAGCTTGAATTCCATTTTAAGTTTCATTCATGAAAATTTTACTCATAGTTCCAGACTTTCCTGGTTTCAGTCTGCTTAAAAATTTCTTTAGCACTTCTTTGTACCTATGCAATGAATAGCACAATTTTTATTTTTACATGTTAATCTTACCTCCTCATCTAGGTTCAATGCTATTAACTTACGCTATGATATATACTTTCTTTAAAAAATTTGCTTGCCTTCACTAACAAAGTGCTAGGAATAGTCTAAATGCTCAGCAAATATGTAACTAATTTATCATTACTTGAGTGTTTCTGGAAGAAGTGCTTGCTAATCTCACTTACTAAACTCATCATCTCATTTGCTTTGTTGTTTGTTTGAGGCAAACAGGTTTCATCTGTATGACCACTCCAGTGGGTTAGTCATTGCCACCAAGAAAGCTATGTTGAAATATTTTCAAAGAGTTATAGCTTGTACTCTCTCATCAATCACAGAATTTCTTTCTGCTGTCAGGTCTGGGGTGCGGGAATGTGGGGGCAAGCCAATCTTCAATTTGTTAACCCTAGTTTGGTAACAGGGTTACCAAGCTAATCTGCCTATGAGGGATGAGGGTTGGATTTCAGCCCAAGCACACTTTGATATACATTGTTGACGTGTCTGATAGGTAGTACAAAAGTTAGAGCAATGCAGGCTGTTAGTGATCAATTATTTATTAAGATGATACCAGGGAAAAAAGCATTTTACTTTTTATTTACTTATTTAGTTTTAGGTTGTATGTGTGTCACGAAATTTTCTCCTACAACGTCCATAAGGAATTACTACTTACAACTCTAAGATATTTATTTCAGTACCCATCACTTTCGTTTCTAGAGATTTGCCCTGATATCATTCCAGAGACATACTCAACATAATATAGTATACAAACAAAAATTGCAAACACGCAATTACCTTTTATGTTACCCTAAATTTGAGGCCTATAAAAAACAAAGAAATCCAATTGCCAGAGAAAGCAAAACAAAACAAAAAAAAACATGATAATTCCCATCCCAATCATGTGTTGAGGCAAATGCTGCCCAAATTATGTGTCGCTAAGATTTATTCCTTGAAAAGTCATTTGCCTACAGTTTAGAGCAGAATCTGGACTATTGTGGGATGAGGGGGATCTTTTATTTGGGGAGATTATGGATGGGTTAATAATTGGAAAACTATTTTATTATAAAAATCTGATGTTTTTTAAATTAATCAATTTTTTCTTTTTGATATTTCTTGCTTGTGTGTTTACTTTTGCTGATTTAAGTTTAAAACTCAACAAAAACAAAACAAAACAAAAACACAGAAGAAAGACATTGAGGAGATTGGCTTGGGAATGTCTAATAAGCATTCCTCTATTTCTACTGGCACCCTAGTTTTTCCTCTGAGGTCACAAAAATTGTCCAGCCAGAGCAGAAAGAATTAATTAGCCTAATTGTTTCTTGGGTGTTGGTTAACTCCCTGTTCTTGGTGGGTAGAAAGTCTTTGTTCATACCTTCATTGTAGCTGTCTTCTCAAACCAAAATATAAGAAAAAAAATCAGTGCCCCCTGTTTTGATCTGTGTTGAAAATCCAGTTTAACACATGAGGATATGTTTCTAAGATTGTTGCAATCCAAGAAGACTATAGAAGTTTGCAAGATAAAGGGGTATAACCTGGCTTGACATAGTGCCAGGGATTTCCAACCTGCAACCCAGGGTGGCTATGAATATAGCCCACCACAAAATCATAAACTTACTTAAGACATTATGAGATATTTTGGGACCACATGTCATGTGTATTTAATGTGTGGCCCAAGACAAGTCTTCTTCCAGTGTGGACAAGAGATGCCAAAACATTGGATACCCCTGTAAGAGGAATGTTTCCACTTGGGATTCGAACAAAGGCACAAGTTATCTACATTTTTCTTGACCCAAGATATCTGTGGAATGAATGAATAGTATATACATGTAGTATACTATGAATAGTATTATAGTATGAAGAGTATTAATGATATTATATATATATGTGCACATATACATAAAATCTCCATTATGAAAATAATCAATGTAGATCTTGTTTGACACCAGAATCATGACCCATTGGTTAGTCAGGCTTACCTAAATTTAAGAATTTTTATAATCTTTAAACATTAGGACTTTGAAAATAAGACACTTTATATAAATGAGTTCAGATAATCATTTACTGAGTTTAAAATAGAGCATTTGATATAAGCTTTTATGCAATTTATTATAATTAGAATAATACAAGTGTGACTTCAATTCAATCACAGACCCTGCTGCACTCAGGAACATGTTGGACTTCATAGGAACAGGTTTTCAGTATCAGTCAAGCCACATTTGTTCCATGCTTACTCTATATTTTTACTCTTATACCAGGTTCATATCTCTAGATATTGATTTAGAAGTAACTAGAGAACCATTCTTCTTCATATACACCACTTTCTGCCTTCCACTGGCTTCTGTCTCTGCACACATGCATACAGACATTGCATTAATTTGCTGAAAGGGTGTCACTTCCCTTTTTCTAAAAAAAAAACAAAAACCAAAAAACCTATGACATTTCCATACCTTTCCTGCTGCTTGTTCAGGGCCCTGGGCTCATTTGCATTTTCCTCTCTCCTAAAACAGGCTAACCTGAGCTCTCTTGCTTCTCAACACTGTTCTTTCTCTTTGGCTTTCTGCCTTTCAGGACAGGACTGAGCAGCCCAGCCCTCTAACACAGTGGTTCTCAGTGTACTGCTATTATTTATGAGCTATTAGCAACTGTAATGACTAATGGATAAAGTACCAAGAATTGTAAATATTCCCTTTTAAAAATGCAAATGAGAGAAGTCTAAAACAGAATGTGGAATTGGAGAACTGCATTCCTCATCACAGAATTTGTAGTTCATCAATACAGTCCTTACTGGAGTCATTTCTAAGTGGTGCAAAGAAATCAGAATTATGCAACTTAAGTTGGAAACAATGGGGATATGATGTTTTACAGGTTTAGGAAGAAGAAACTAGATTTTTTTTTTATTTGAAGTGTATTTTATTGATTATGCTATTACAGTTTTCCTAATTTCTCCCTCTTTATCCCCCCTCTGCCCTGCACCCCCTAACCCTCCAGCATTCCCCCACCCCTCAGTTCATGTCCATGGTTGTACATATAAGTTCTTTGAGTTCTCATTTTCCAATACTACTCTTTACCTCTCCCCATCTATTTTATGCCTACCATACTTTTTGAGGGTTTATCTCTCTTCCTTTGACTTCAACAGTTACTGGCCTTTAGTGTTTAAAAACATACTTTTTAGAAGTGATAAAATTAATATTCTTGATATCTTTAGGATAGATTTTATTTTTAAATTACATTTATTGGGGTAGCATTAGTTAATAACATTATATAAATTTCAAATATACAACTTTATAATACAGCATTTGTATTGTCTACTTTGTTCTCATCACCCAAAGTCTTAAATTCTTAAAATGTTTCTCCCAAGTTTACTTTTATATAACTGAACTTTATTATGTAAAAATGATGCTTTATTTTGTGTGTATACTTTATCGTCTTTTGTTTTTTAAACATATTTTGTTGATTTTGCTATTACAGTTGTCCTATTTTTTTCTCCCTTTGATTTCCCTCTGCCCTACATCCCCCCTCCCACCACCATTCCCCCCCTGCCCTGCCCCTGCTTATTTCATGTCCATGGGTTGTACTTATAAGTTCTTTGGCTTCTGCATTTCTTATACTATTCTTAACCTCCCCCTGTCTGTTTTGTACTTACCATTTATACTTCTTATTCCCTGTAGCTTTTCTCCCATTCTTCCCCCACCCCTCCATGCTGATAACCTTTCAAGTGATCTCCATTTCTTTGAATTGGTTCCTCTTCTAGTTGTTGGCTTAGTTCATTTTTATTTTTGCTTTTGTTTTTTTAGGTTCGGTTGTTGATAGTTGTGAGTTTGTTGTCATTTTACTGTTTGTATTTTTTATCTTATATTTCTTAGATAATCCCTTTAACATTTCATATAATAAGGGCTTGGTGATGATGAACTCTTTTAACTTGACCTTATCTGGGAAGCACTTTATCTGCCCTTCCATTCTAACTGATAGCTTTGCTGGATAGCATAATCTTGGATGTAGGTCCTTGCCTTTCAGGACTTCAAATACTTCTTTGTAGCCCCTTCTTGCCCGCAAGTTTTCTCTTGATAAATCAGCTGATAGTCTGATGGAAACTCCTTTGTAGATAACTGTCTCATTTCCTCTTGCTGCTCTTAAGATTCTCTCCTTATCTTTAATCTTGTGTAATGTAATTATGATGTGCCTTTGTGTGTGCTTTCTTGGGTCCAACTTCTTTGGGACTCTCTCAGCTTCCGGACTTCCTTTAGCAACTGTATCATATTTTATATGCTATGAATATAATCATAAGTAACCTCATATGTGATAATGTAGTTTAATTTATGTTTCAAAAAAATAATAGACCTCTGGTCAAGAGAGCAGCATAGGCAGCCATGACTCACCTGTTTGCACAAAATTATAACTAAAATATAGAACAACCATTACTGAAAACTGTTAGAAATCAAGTTGAACAGAAATCTGACATCTATGGAATTAAAGAAACTACATCTATCCAGACTGGTAGGAAGGGCACAGATTCTGAACTGGCTGGTCCCTGACCCACATGTGGTGGAGAAAAATTTTGGAGGGATATCTTCTTGGGAGCAAGGAGTCCCAGCCTTGCACTAGGCCCCCCAGCTCAGGGTTCCAGTGCCAGGAGGATAAGTCCCCACAACTTCTAATTGCAAAAACCAGCAGGGATTGAGTCAGTGGGAGAAAATTCTGGAGCCCCAAGCAGTTGAACTTAAAAGAATCCACACAGGACTCAAATACTCATACTCTCTCCCTCTGAGCTCCAGCCCTGTGGTAACTTGAAAGTCATCAGTGGCATACAGGGAGGAACTAAAGTGTCTGGCATCAAGGTGAGCAGAGGCCATTGGCCCTTTTCTAAATCCTCTTCCAACAAAGCCAGCAAGCGGGTGCCATATCTGAGACTCCATCAACCTTGCTAATGCTGTTAGACCCACTTTTGAGATCCCCGGAGACTCTGTCCCACCCAACTTATGGGCCCATCCAAGCTGCTTTTTCATATGAATGGCTGCTCTGGGTTCATGCTTCACAACTTTCTAAATTCTCTGAAACAAGCAATAGCTGGCCTCAGTGAGGCTCAGGCCCTGCACTAGCAGCAATCAGCCTAGATTCACAGCTTGACTTTGTGTGGAACTCTTCAAGCCCAGCACAAGTAGCAGCGATCTCAGATTGCTTTATAGCTCAGGCAGGGTGGCCCTGGGCAGAACACAGGTGGGGGCTGACATTGGCCTGTACTACCCCAAAAAACCCAGAGCCAACACACCCAATGAACAGCTAAAGACCATGTTGGAGCACCACCACCCTGCCCCTGCACAAATGATCCTTTACACAGGGAAGAGGTTGGTGGTCAGTGGCTACTGCCAATCCCTTCAGCTTATTGGCCTGGGTAAATTTCTCCCATTGACCTGCCAACAGCAACCAAGGCTTAATTACAAGAGAAGGGTGTACTCAACCCACATGAAGGACACACCTCGAGTACCCAGCTTGGTTGATAGGGAAGACTTTGCTACTTAGGGTTCAGAGACCAAGAAGACACCTACTATATTAGGCCTTGCTACCAAGACAGGGTGTCATAGCAGCTTTTCCTAGTACATAGAAACAAATACAAGGAGGCTGTCAAAATGAGGAGACTAAGAAGCATGGCCCAAATGAAAGAACAGATAAAAAAAAAACAGAAAAAGAACTAAACAAAATGGAAATAAGCAATCAATCTGATGCAGAGTTGAAAACACTAGTTATTTGGATGCTCAAGAAACAGTGAGGACCTCAACAACAAAGAAAAGATCCAACCAGAAATGAAGGATACATTAATTGAAATAAAGAACAATTTGTGGGGAAACAACAGTAGAGTAGATGAAGCCAAGAATCAAATCAATGATTTGGAACATAAGGAAGAAAAAACAATCAGAACAACAAGAAGAAAAAAAGACTCCAAAAAATAAGTATAGAATAAGCAGCCTCTGGGGCAACATTCAAGAGGTCCAACATTCACATCTTAGGGCTGCCAGAAGGAGAAGAGAAAGAGCAAGAAATGGGAAACCTATTTAAAAAAGCAATGAAAGAAAACTTCCCTAATTTGGTGAAGGAAATAGACATGCAAGTCTAGGAAGCACAGAGTCTCAAACAAGATGGACGCAAAGAGGGCCACTCCAAGACACATCATAATTAAAATGCCAAAAGTTAAAGATAAAGAGAGAATCTTAAAAGCAGCAAGAGAAAAGCAGTGTTACCTACAGGGGAGATCACATAAGACTGTCGGCTGATTTCTCAAAAGAAACTTTTCAGGCAAGAAAGAAGTGGCAAGAAGGATTCGAAGTGATGAAAAGCAA
>PVKM010038370.1:0-14144 GCA_004027735.1 Carollia perspicillata
ATGGTCAGAAAAGACCTTAGAAGGTCTGAGAACCTCTTGTTTCTGGCTTACCTTGAGGTTCTGTGTAAGTAGGAGTAAAAGAGGTAGGGGAAGTCAAGAGGTAAAGATTTTAGCTATAGTTTTAGTTGATAGGCTCGAGTAATCAATGCATAGGGGAACTGAAAAGTTAAAGATTTTATCTGTAGCTATAGTTTATAGGCTAAAGTGATTAATATATGTGGAAATCTTATTCCTCTGAGACTCCAGGGGGTCCCAAGTAGTTCAACCTTTGTGCTCCATGGGGATCTGTAAACAATTGATAATCAAGGAGGTATCTGAGCCATTGTGTTCCAGGGAGGGAACCTCTGTGATGCAGATAAAATTGATCAAGTAGGTAAAGAAATGGCAGGGAAATCACAGCTGTACTGCTCTTATCTGATTAAACTTTTTCCAAACCCCTTACTTACCCTTCTTATAAAAAGGGTGGCCTGAGATGAGATGTTAAAAACAGTTCTTGAGGTTACATAACCCACCATCTTCGCAGATCACCGGCATCTGAATAAAGCACCCATAAAGATTCAATCCTTGTCTGTACTTACTGGTTCCGTTAGTGACAGGCAGCACGAACAGCACCTTTTCCAGTTTTAGAAGCTGGGGTAGAGCGGTAAACTGTCTGCCAGAGCACTGAAGGCATGTCTCAAAGCACACCGCAAGTCCCTAGCAGAGGTCAGGAGCTGTACTGGTTCAAAGTGTGGATGAAAAAGCGGTTCTAAGTAAAGTAACCACACAGGGCGCTCTGATCACCAATTGCTAGTTGGGCTGGTCCTGGTGTAGCTACCCCCAGGCCTATCACTGTAGTAGAAGACTTATCTTTGCCTTAAGGAAGACCTGTTCCTTGTTCGAGTGCAGCTCGGTTTACACACCGTGGAAAGGTCATACTGATCCTCTTTTTTTGTTGGAAGAAACCACCCTCAAGAAAGCATATAATCTTGATAATTATCCTTTAATCTAATCTGTTTCTTGTTTTTCCCACCTACATGTAATCTTTATAGCCCCTCCTTAATTTCAAATGCATAAAGAAACCACAAAACTATTATTCTCTGAAGCATTTGAGATCTTGTTTTGGCTCAAACTCAGAAAAATTCTGTACGGGTTTGGACATTTTTTTATGTTGAGAAGAACATTTAAAGAAGTCTCTGTTCAATCGTTATTTGACCACTAAGCTAACCAAGTAGGGAGTCTGTGGCCACAGGGTTCAAGTGATTCTTATTTCATTTCATGGGCTTGGTAAAAACAGTACCTGAAACTACGGAGTGGATATGAAATAACATCTAGATGTCATGTGAGGTGGTAAAATGGCAAAGGTTGATTAGTTTTGGGTGTTCTAAGTTCAAGGCAAGTCTTAATGCCTCCATGGAGACCACCGAACAACAAGTCATTTAATCAACAAGCATCTGGGCCTGGGCACGTCCATCCGGTAGCAGCTACAAAGAAGGCTGCTTCCACCAGCATTCAGCAGAGTTTGAGAAAATGTTTTTCAACTTGTCTACCATTAGGCCACTCCTTTACTCTCAGATCTTAAAAGCTCAAACACCTCAATTGTTTGTTACAATCAAGTACCTGAAGTCGGTATGCTGAAGTCGGTATGCTGAAGTCGGTATGCTGAAGTCGGTATGCTGAAGTCGGTATGCTGAAGTCGGTATGCTGAAGTCATAGCTCAGCTGAAATCACTACAAAGACCTTTGCCTCTAGCACGATGGTGCAATACCCTTGTTACTCCTTCAGTGGGAGGATGGGAAGTGAATTCATCTTCAGCTGGGGCTCCAGGCAGCTGCGGAAGCCTAACTCAAGCATTCTGAGTAGCAGTCCATGGTCTGCAACCTTATGGAGAACGTTTCTCTAATCTGTGAGAGAAATGGTAGTTTAAGAATCTAAAATTAAGACAAATGAGCATCAGTTAGAGGATAAAACCTTCCAAGTGGTCTTGATATCTATCTAATGCGAGAAAGCTCTTAGGAAGAACTCAACTTTCCCTCTTTGACTGTGCCTCCCCTTCTTTGCACAGACTCAGGTTTCCACAGCCCATGGCCAAGAGCACTTCCAATCCAGTGGTTATTTCTGCCAAGCAGAGTCAGGTCGACCAGCTGGTAAAACCATTTAGGAAGGACTGAATTGATTCTCATGACACGAGGTGTTGTAAGACTTATAACAAGTTTATAGACCTCCGTGGAAATCTGACTCATTTTTCTTATCGCCCATATAAAGGTTTTAAGGTGAACAGATGATTGTATGGAGGTGATTATTTGGCAAATAAGGGACATCTGGGCTGTAATCAAAGCAAGTAAACTTCTTTAGCTGTTGGAAAGGAAGAGGAGACAAACTTTTTAAGAATGAGGGAAAAAATAATTTTGGGTTTATTTACTGGGTTGGCCAAAAAGTCCTAGGTTTTTTTTTCCTGTAAAATAGAACACATTTTTAATTTTCACCAGTAACTATTGATTTGGATATTTTGAGTATGTTGGCTATTTCCTGCATGGTATAATATTGATTGTTCAAATAATGTCTCAATTTGATTGCTATCAATTTCAACTGATCTACCTAGCTGCAGAGCATTGTCCAGTGAGAAATCTCCAGCAAAATCTTTGCAAATCACTTTTGACATGTTTGATAAATCACAGCACCTTCTCTATGCACTGCAAAAATCTTATTGTGTTTCAGTTGCATTTTTACCTCTATTGAAATAATAAAGCTTAATATGCTGAAAATGTTGCATATTTTCTTCCATCTTCAAAATTGGCTACAAAAAATTTGCTAATTTTGATTTTTTAAATACACACTGATATGAAGCTGTCACAATGCAATCTAACAAAATAGTTTCAGATGAAGTAAAAAAACTAAGCTCTACTAGAGCCATCTTATGAAAAACATGAAAAACATTTTGGCCAACCAAGTATCTCAACAGGAGTCATGTTAATGAAATATTCAAGTAGCAATATTTGATGAGAGCTTTGATTATAGACTCAAGAAAGCTGCCTTTAGAAACTCGTATTCTCTAGAATGGCTACATACTTCAAATACCCAGCACTGAGAATAGTGCCAGGGTACTTCCCACAAGCACGTAAAGGAGAAATCAAGTCTCTGACTGAACTTAAAAAAAAAGTATGTATATTAAACCTAACCAAGAAAAACCCTTGGGACCCTGAGAAATCAATGTTTCTCCTGAAAGTCAGCAACAGCCACCAGTGTGGTGTGGGCACACCTGAGAAGTTACAGGTGCCTCAGCCCAAACATCATGGCCCAAATAGTCTTCTCCAATGCTAGTACTCAGGACTAGCATTCAACAAGTTGCTGGCCTCTGTGGGCCCTGATTATTAGCAGAGACAGCTGTTACTACTGGATATCTGGCTGCTCTGTACCTACTACCAAATCCACAGCCACCCCCACAGCCTCACAAAACTTCCATGTACTCAACACTCCACTTGCAGGCAAGTTCCTTCACTGTTTTCTTGTTGGCAAGGCTGGCCAAGTGCCTCTGTTTAAACCCGTTGGATCTGTCCACTCCATCCCAGCAATATCCAGGCTAGATATAGAGTGTTGGGAGGAGGTTCTGGGCCACTGTAGCAAGGTCTCCCTTTCCTATTCTTGTTCTCATTGGCCTTATTCTTTCTGATAAAGTTGGCCATTGGGTCCCCACGTCTTTCTTGTTCTCTTGGCATCTGATTCATATTTTCATCAATATAGCATGCCAGAGGCTTTTGCATTTTCTTTACTGCATCCTCCACATGTTGTTGTTGATGACCATGGACAAGTCCTTTTCCCCAGTGGTACACAGCTCATCTCTGAGTCCTTCTCTGCTTTTCTCTTTTGCTCTAAACTTTCTGGTTTCAAACTCCTTTTGTGCCTCAATTTCTCAAATAAGGGTTTCAGCATATTGGAATTCAGCCTCAAATACCATGGCTTCAGGTCCCGTTTCTTGGTTCCTGCTGCTCTCACTGTATGTCAGTTAACATGAACCCAGTTCTGGTCCCAGAATAGGTGTGTGCAGCCTTCTTTCCCAGGGTGAGTCCTTCAAGGGTAGAGACAGATCGGAATCTGGGCCCCCTGTCTCCTCCTTGCTGGAGAGAGATCAGAATAAAAAATCTCATGTGTAGGTTTAGTACATGGAGGTAACATATCTGAATTGGAATTCCAGTGCCCTGAACTTTGTTTAATCCATGGAGGAGAAGATCTGAGTGAGAGGCTTTTCAACTGCCACTTGGGTAGGAAGAAGAGTCCAAATTGTGATTCTGATGTTTTCTATGTGAAGAGCTTGTAAGATATTTCCTATGGCTGGATAAAAAGCCTTTAAAAATCATGCTGTTTATTCCAAAATGGAATTTCGCTTGCTGTTTTGTGAAAGAGAGGTCCGTGTCATATTCATATTTGCTGCTGTTTGGGAGTGAGGGATGAGAGGGTCCTGGCCCCTTCATGTTGGAAGATGTTTCATTAGAGGAACTTTCTGGGACTTTACTGTTTTTGATTCTGGACAGTGAATGAGGAACATGAGGAGCCAAATCTGGGGGGTCGGGGGAGTCATGATGAGCTCTACTGAGCTGTTATGTGTTCAAGGAGTCAGGAGTCCTAGATTGAGAAGGGGTGTTGTTTTGGGCCCTTCCATGGGGAGAGATCTGAGGAGCTCTGATGGGCCCTCCTAGCAGGAGATGGATCTGGTGTGTCATGAGGGCCTTTTTAGGAGATATACCTGAAGGACAATAATGTTTCCTGATATGAGAGGGACTCAGTGAATCATGACAGACCCTCCTAGGAGAGGAATAATCTGGAGAGTCATGACAAAAATGTCTGTGTGAAGGTAAATCCTCATATCAAGGCCTCCCAGAGGCTTCTATTTTACATGGTAACAAGGTTTCCATCTGCTTTACCTCTTCTGGTCACTCAGCCATCACAGGCAAATCTCCATCTTTCTCTTCTTCCTTTTCTGGTTTAGTGGTGGAGGCAGATGTCCAGCTCAAGTCATCATCCACGCCTGAGGTGGAATCTGTGTTCCTTTGCCACCAGTACTGCCAGGCTTAAGCCACTGCTTGTGAGGATTGAGAATGGTCTCAGGGGCCCCTGGACTCTGGCATCTGCCCCAGAGAAGAAACACTACAGACACTTGACCTTGTAGAGCATGGAGCTGCTGCCATAATGCAGCATGGGTGGGGCCATAGCTCTGACTGAACTTGATGTCAATACAGTACTTCTTGATTGGGTGAAAGGATTTGAGAAGAATTCTGGTTAAAGCAGCTTAGGGAAGTGTTGAGTTGTGTGTTGGGTTTTGGAGTTTGGATAGAATTTGCCTGGGCACAGGTCAGGTGGGAAGGGAGATGGAATATGGTGTATAGAAATGAGTCTAGAGTATGGGGAGAAATTTGACATCTTTCTTGGAAGGAAAGACTTATATAACCAGGACAACCAGAATATTAGCATCCACTTGAAAAGTTGTCTTTGCCTTTAGGTCGTAAAATACTTTCATCTATTCTAGAACCTAGGGGTCCACCTTCTTTTCATTGTAGTCTGTTCTAGCCTAGGATCTAGCCATGTTACCCCTGAACATGCCATAAACTAAATCCTATGCCTCAGGTTTACAGTTCTAGAACATTTTGTGAAGTGGAGAGGCAGTCTTCACATGTAACTAAACCAAAAATAAAAAAATCAAACCAATGCAATTATGGATTGGAATCAAAACAGAATGACTTGAGATGTAGTTATTAATTCATGACATGAACATTAACAGTGATTATTGCTTGCAAAATAAAAATGGGGTATAGATTAAGATGAAAAGGTTGTATCCCAGAACTACTTATGCACATGTTAGCCACCAGTACTCAAGCCTGGATCAGTATGACCAAGATGACCATAACCAAAAGAAAATAGTTCTCATTTGAAATTGTAAAAGATAACCTAAGAAATTTGATTACTTAAAAAGGACAAAGGAAAAAGGCAGAAATTAATAATAAGGATGATGCATTTTTAATGCTTTTATAGCTAAGAACTTTATCAGGAAACACTAATATTCTTGCTATTCAGTGTAATCACTATGCCTGATAAAATTACTTGATTTAGAAGTTATCAAAAAATGGATACCAACATCACTACTGAGAATGCATTTTCACTTGCTAGAATAACACCAGTTCTAAGAAGAGGCAAGCTACTATATATCTGAGGTTGTTCATTCTACAAAACCCTCAGGGACCTAAAGGGGAATCTCAGGGAATGCTCCAGTGGAAGAGGTAAAGTGCTTCACTATACGGCATCACTAGAATGAACATGGCATCTCTTGATAAGTTACCAAGAAGCTTTTTTTTTTTTTTACGGAAGTAGAACTTTCTAGCTTAGTTTGCATTAGAGGATCTGGTTAATTCTACCAGTTATTTTACATAGAATAAGGACTTTTGCTGTAGAGACAGAGATATAAGATCCAGACAGCTTAAAACTAGAGCTCACTTAAGCACAAACACCAACATGAGCTCATCACAGCAAAAAGGTTGGGTTCATGGACCTAGTGAAACCCATGCTACCCTATTCAGTAGAAGATCTGGCTTCTCTTTCCATGTATTATATCTTGTCCATGACAAGATAGCTGTGTGGAGTAGGACTCCTTCAAAAGGCATGGAGTCAGTTCATCATACTTGCTACCTGCCTCTGGACTACCCCAGTTGCAGTCAACTACCCAGGCAAGTTAGAGTGGATGAGGGAAGGTATTTCCTTGCAAGTATCAAAGTAAAGGTCTAGAATATACAACACAGCTGTGCTTAATGTGCTGGGGGACTGAGCTTTACCTGGGTGACAACTTAACTACATTCTCACATTGACTGCATTCAATGCAGACACTCTCAGAGGGTAGCATTCCCTCTCATTGATGGGGCATTTGAAGAGGTGAAGTGACTTCCAAAGCCACATGAATGGTGAAGGGTTAGGGGTCAGTTTTCAAGTACTTTGGCTTAAGAATTACTCATGTGAAAATCATTCACCTAGAAAGGGACAAAATGTCCCATGTATTTAAAAACAGTTTGTATGTTCCTATTCATTTAAAATGGAACAGATTTTAATGTACCTTTTAAAAAAATGCTTTTTACTGTATTCTCAGACATTTCTCACTTTTGAGACTCACTACTCAAGTTCCTGTTGTTGATCTGAAAATATTTTTACTAAAGGGACCAGGAGTTGCACACAAGTCATTTTAGCTATCTCCCAAGAGGGTCAGGCTTTGTGCTCACATTTAAATGCATTCTGCTGAATAGACATCTTTCTTTCCCATTTTTCCTGAGCATTTTAGCTCCTTATGTGTCCGAGTTCTCTCTTGGCAGTGTTCAAAGATCTTAATTCTGTGTCCACTACTGTACAGTATTGCTGATATTATAAATACAAGCATACTTAAAGAAACCATTGGATTTGCGGGTTTATAGGTGTTTTAACTGAATCATCATAACAATCCTTGGTGGATTGTTATATACATGTTTATGGGTGTTTTAGTGTTATTTGAAGAAGTTGGTTGGGACTTTGGACACCCTGGGAATGTTTTGTTTTCCCACTTAAAATACTGATTCCTGCTATCCAAGTGTTCTCTACTTAACATGTTTTTAGGAGACAAATATTTGATAGATTAAAGTAAACATGTATTGTTTTTTTAGGTTCAACTATACTAGGAGACATAATGAAGTAGTCAGATGCTTCTACCTGTATATAGAAACTCCAGGAGGTGACAACTACGAAAAGAGACCAATACAATTGCACTGAAGTGACTAAGATACCCCTGTGGTATAGTCTTTAATAAGGTGATTTTTTTAATGTATGTATTTTGTTTTTAAAATTTTGTACCAAAAGCTAATTTGCCCTGAGATGTTGCTTTTTTGGAAAATTCAGTAACTATTAACCAGTACAATAACTAACTTCCAAGTTCAGATTAAAAAATTTTTCTCACCTGCATGTAAGTTATGCACTGTGCTGGGCTGTTGATTCCTGAGATCTAGCATTCTGCCGCTTCTGGAGCCCTGACCACTAATTGTCAGTATCAACAGCCCCCTAGGACTGACAACTAAAATTGTCCCCATAAATTTTCAAGATTCCCTGAGGGTGTGTGTGTGTGTGTGTGTGACATTGTCCCTCTTGGAAGTGCTGAATTATACTATCTACCATCATTGAGATCTCAATTTCACAGCCCACAATCTGAGAAAGAACCACATTCTAGGGTCACGGTTGACAGACAGCTGTGATGGTTCCTCACTATCATCCTGGGGTCAAGATACATAGGGAATAACTACATAACTCACTAAGTAATTCAAGAGCTTCCAGAGGCCAGTATGCCTCTCACAGGAGAGTATAGAGTAGTAAAAAGAAATGGCTTTGGAGTCAAACTGCATATGTTAAATTTCAGCAACATAATAGGACGTTTCCTTACTCTGTTCCTCAACTTACTCATCTGTCAACTGGGTATGTTAATAGATTCTAACACATGGGTTTGTAAGGATACCCTGTAGTGCTTGACATAAAGAACCTGAATGTTATCTACTTAAGTTATTTGCTCTTTTCTAGGTTGGTGATACCAAGTTAGGTAACTTGTATATTAAAAAAGAATGTTCACCAATAATTCATACAAGAAACTCAAGCCTGAAGATAGGATTTCATTTCTAAGAATTGGTTTTGTAGAACTATTTTCAGAGCCCAGAAATGCATTTACCTAAAGTGAGATATGTAGGTATATACTCATTGCTTTAAGCATATTTTCTAGGCTGTCAGTTTCCTTGGATTGTATTCCTAATGTTCCATATTTGTAAACATTTACTTTCTTATGACTAGACAATACTTTAGCTGTTTTTAAAAAACTCTTGGTAGTCATAAAGGAAAACTTGAACATTTGCATGTCTTTTCTATGAGGCTTAAGATAAGCTCATCAGTGATCAAAACCAAGCTCAACTTCCAAGAGGTAAAGACATCTGTTTTACATTATTTTTTATGACTTGCAATATTTGACTGGTATTTCTGTTGTGGAATAAATGTTTGGGGAGAAATGATCATCATCTTCTTCTCAGACCTGTAAGAACACCAATTGGGATCACTGTCAGTCCTCAGGGGGACAATCTGCAAGTGAACAACTGATTAGTCAGCTGCTCTGTTCACTTTTACGTGACCAGCATGTCAGATGATGCCTCATATCCTATTAGGGGCCTTCTATTTCCATTTGGGGAGTTTCAAGAACTTGGAATCCTGAAATAATCGGCTTTTTGATCATGAACACAATGGGTAATATTTTCCATCCTTTCCACTTATGAGCCAAAAACTCAAGGTGCAAATGGGATTAAACCTTTAAGAGTCTTCCTGTTGCATTTCACATAATTATCCCTCCTCCTGGCACCCAGAGGGAAGAATTTGAACCATAACACCAGGAAACAAGGCTCTTGGCATTCAAGTCTCGCCAGCTTTTCAACCATCAATGGACTATTTATTATTTCCAGCATCATTTATCACGCATCTTCATAAATTACCTCTTAATTTTAGCTTGTTAATAGCATTCATCCAAAATTAAGTCAAATGGCAGCCTCTAAGAGGGCTTCTCAGCAATCAATCAAAACAATAAGTAAAAAACTTTAGAACTAATCTTCACTGCCCTGCAGTGGTTTCTCATGAAAGTGAAGCCATTCTACCCCATGTGACCATGAGTGACAGGCTTTGCTTTTTCCTGACAAACCACTTTAAGTTACCTGTTTTATGGAGCCTTGTGATTCAGAGTAAAATTCAAAGTATTTCTAGAAGAGATTATTTAAACCTGTCATTCCGTGTAAGAACTGAACTGCATGTCTATCTAAGCAGTAGCTAACATGATTAGATAAATACAAAGCATGTTAGAAGTTTAACTCTATGCTTTGCCCTATGATTATTGAAATAACATTGGGTATATTTATAAAGAAAGAAAAGTACCTATTAGAAAAACTATTAGTTACCTTTCAACTGGAAGACTACCAGTATGTCCCGGAAGTTTTCTGGGGAATTCCACCATTATGAAAACAAGCAAACAAGCAAAGAAACCGAGTTTCTATACTCATCCAATATCCCCTAATTAATTCTTGAGACCATGTAAGCATGCGACTGATACTTCCATTAAAAGAATGTGCAGCAGGAGATGCAGCCGCTTGACAGTCTTCGGTGATCTGACCATGGCCTTCAGTGAGGCTGGGCACCATCTGCTGCCCTCAGCCAGACGCCAGGCAGGGGGTTGCTAGAGCTGGCCTACGGCTATGTGATCAACAATGCTCTAGGAAGTTTGCCTAGCCTAGACTTTCTCAGAACTGATCCATAGGTTCTTCTTACCCAATCCTGCTTCCACCTCTCCTTTTTAGGAGTCAGAAGTACACCAGTGTGTATGACTTGTTTCACAGCTGTTTCCCTTAATAAGTCTCAAATTCTATCTTGGCTTCTGCTTTTGAGGATCTGAACTGATAAGGGAGGAACTGGATGGGATTGGTTTGGGAAGGCAAGCAATAAAATGGTTTGAGGACTCACTCCCTGATTGCACAGCCAGGACAACCTCACCCAGAGGGAAGCTGAGGACAAAGAACACAAGGTATAAGGTGGTGGCACACTTAGTTGATCAGTTGGAGACCTTGAAAAAATACCCCAGTCAAGGGAAAGCACCTAGCCAGTAACATGTTTCAGGCATTTAAATATTGGGAGGAGACAAACCACAGAATGAGAGAAAATACTGGCAGGATACATGAACTACAACAAAAAATTCTAATAAAGTCGGCAAAGGACTTGAATAGATGTTTCTCCAAAGTGTATGTACAGATGGCCAATAAGCACATGAAGATGTTCAATATCACTATTCATTAGGGAAATGTAAATTCAAACCACAATGAGGTGGCCATTTTATGGGTGTGAAGTGACACTAAAAATTTTTGGCAAGGCTGCGGATAAATTGGAAAGCTTGTGCATTGTTGGTGGGTGAATAAAATGGTGTGGTCACTATGGAAGAGTTTGATTCCTTAAAAAACTAAATGGCATTACTGGATGATCCATAAATTCCATTCAGATATACATCCAAAGGAATTGAAAGTAGGGATTCAAACAGATACCTGTAAGCCAGTCTTCACTGCATCCTTGTTCACAATAGCCAAAAAGTAGAAACAATCTCCATGCCCATCTGTAGGTGATTTAGTAAGTAAAATGTGTACATGCAAAAAATAGCTTATTTAGAGGAATGAAGTTCTGATACATGCAACACCACCAATGAACCTACCTTGAAGACATTATGCTAAATGAAATAAGCCAAGCAAAACTGACAATATTGTATGATTGTACTTATTGGATACCTAAAATAGGCAAATTCATAAAGACAAAGTAGATTAAAGGTCAGCAGAGCTAGGGAGAAGGGAAAGTTATTGCTTAATGGTTACAGATTTTCTACTTAAGTAATGCAAGAATTTTCAAAATAGATAGTGGTGATGGCTGCATAATATTTTGAATGTAAAATTATACTGAATTGTACACTTAATTAAAATAATGAGTTTTATGTTATATACAGGAGGTAGAGAGAAGAAAGGTTATGAGAACATTTGTCTACATAAATACTTGAAGATTTTTACAGCAAGTTTTATAAAAGAATTTATTCATAATTGTCAAAGGAGAAACAAATGTGTTAGCTGATGAATAAGGTGCACTGGATTATTCACAATAAAGAGGAATGAACTGATGAATGTTACAAACATGGATGAGCTTCCAATACACGTGAAGTGAAAAGGAAAGAAGCCAGAAGCAATATACCTTGTGTTAAATGATCCCATTTTTATGAAATGTCCAGAAAAGGCAAATCTAGAGATAGAAATTAAATTAATGGTTGGTCAAGGCAGGAAATGGGAAAGGGAATGGACTACACATGGGCATGAGCAGTGTTTGCAGATGATTATCTAAAACTGGTTTGTGATCATAAATGGAGTTCTGAATTCACTAAGCTAGTTACATCCTTAAAAGGGGTGAGTTTTTATGGTGTAAGTCACAACACAATAAAAATGCTTAAGGCAATGTGAGGTAAGAACATCCCAGCAGGAGAATCACAATGCAGGTGCCACGGGTGTTGGAGCAAGGCCCAGGCTATCCACAGTTCAGAACTGTATGTCTTTCAAGAAGCAGTTGCCAAAAGTCTGCTGAGTAGAGATCAAAACGTTGACCAGAGGGACTCAAGTGTCCTTGAGTCTGGAACTGCCCACTATAAGCTTGGTTCCATTCAGACTTGCCAAGTTTATTTAGACAGGATCAACAACAGTGCATTGTAAGACAGAAATGGAACAACCAGAACAAAGCTGAGGAGAACCAGAGATCACAACCTGCATTATAGCAGGTAGCTCAGACACCCAGGTTACTTACTAGAGTTGTGTCAGCGTCTCTCCCACACTGTACAGATAACAGTGTCATGTGGGGAAGTGTCTTGTACAGATCAGCAGAAGGAAAATTCTGAACTTGGTTTACAGATAGGTTGGCTAAATATATGGATATAAGTTGAGATTTTAGCTGGTATTGGGGTGGCCTTGGAAAACAAAATGGCAACAGAAATCTTCTGAATGGGCAGAGATATAAGGAACGCATGTGGTCATCCACACATGCATTCTTTGTGTGAAGTGGCTGAAGATAACAATATGTGGAAGTTCCTGAGTGGTGGTCAGTGGCCTGGCTCTGTTATGAGCCATAAGATCTGAGAGATCAGAGACAAAGTGGTCTGGCATAAAGGTATGTGATGCACATATTGCCATGTGAAGATTTTTGTATCACATGTTAATGCCTGCAAGAAAGCATTCACCATAGAAGAGGACTTAATAATCAAGGAGGCAAATGACTCAGCCAGTTGACACTAGGTAGCCTTTGTTACTGGACACTTGGAACTGGCACAATCAGCAATTGAAAGATGTGGCCACATTAGAGATGAAGGCTATTCCCATGGACACAATAGCATGGTCCCACCTTATAGCTACTGCCTTCCTCTGCATATCCAACTTGACAGCACCAGAGACCCACCCTGATCCCAAATATGGCTATATTCCTTGAGGAAACCAGTTGTCTATTTGATGGTAAGTTAACTCAATTGGGCCCATCCTGAAAATGTCAGTGGTTCATCTTCTCAGAGAGGTAGGTGGATATGTGAGGAACCAGGTAATCCACACGAATGCCTCCTGGTAATGGTGTGGAGCTGCTGTAGCTGTCAGCTACCCCCACTTAAGAGTGTGCTTACTGTCCTGGCCAGGTAGCTCAGTTGGTAAGAACATTGTCCTGATATGCTAAAGTTATGGGTTTGATCCCTGGACGGAGCACATACAAGAATTAACCAATGAATACATGAATAAGTGGAACAACAAATCAATGTTTTTTTTCCTTCTATCCCCCTTCCTCTAAAACTCAAACAATTTTTTCTTAAAGTGTGCTTACCAAGAGATTAGATTCTTTAGGAATGAAGGTCAGGGTCACACTATTAGGTAAGCCAAGACCTGAGGATGATGGAAGTTTTGAGTGGACAGTGATGAAAAGAAGCAGGGAGAATTACTTGGTGCCCTGATGTCCACTGCTGTGAAGAGGGCTGTAGTTTATCCTGTTACCCTTTCCTATGTTTCTCATCAGTAAGAAGTACCCACAGGAGTGTTGGAGGAACCATTCCCTGAGCATGGAGAGGTGGATTTGTGCATCACAAAGAATGTGGTGGCTATTGAGGTCTTACCATACCACTCAGATCTCCTTCAAGGCAACCCAATGATACCAGCCTGTATCTGATGCCCTTTTAAATCCAAGGTGTTCTTGTTGAGACAATGCTCTTTCTGGGCAGTTCCTATCCAATGAGAACACAGCTGAGATACTAATTTCCAGCTATTCCTGCCCAATGTGGACACCTCTGTAGTCATTCTTTACACCTGAACTTCCCTTTGGGCCTGAAGAGACTCTCAGAAATGCCCCGCAGCCTGGGACTCTTCTCAGTCTTCCTCTCCTCCACCACCACCTTCTCATGGTTAGACTTGTGTGTAACTGTGTGCAGGCTTTCTTTTACTCCTGGCTCCCTCCTCCCTTTATACCTTTCACAGAATTTTCACCAGTAAGTCACTCTTAATTCATCTTGGTCCTTGCTTCCTAGCAGATCCAAACTCACAGTATAC
>PVKM010038371.1:0-14133 GCA_004027735.1 Carollia perspicillata
GCAAACAACTAGAACAGGAACAGAACCACAGAAATGGAGATGACATGGAGGGTTATCAGTGGGAGAGTGGGAGGGGAAGAGAGAGGGGAAAGGTACAGAGAGTAAGTAGCATAGATGGTAGGTAGAAAATAGACAGGGGGAAGGTAAGAATAGTATGGGAAATGTAGAAGCCAAAGAACTTATATGTATGACCCATGGACATGAACTAAAGCGGGGTAAATGTGGGTGGAGCGGGTGTACAGGGTGGAGGGGAGTAAAGGGGGGAAAATGGGACAATTGTAATAGCATAATCAATAAATTAAGAAAATGTTTTATCAGCTTCATTTCCCATCCACAAAGTTATGGATAAAGTATTATTTAATGCTTAATTTTATGTTTCCTTTTCTCATAACACTAATGAAAATGTCCCTCAGGTTCCTGAATATTTTCAGTTGTATAAAGCATTTTGTAGCATTCTTTTAATTTTACTAATGAATAAGCTGAAGCACGGAAATCATAATTGGCAAGGAAAAAATTGTTACTCAGATCTTCTTTTTATAGTCTATTGTTCTTTCCATTTTACCAAATTGTGTTCATTTTCTCAGTATATACATTATGGAAGCATATTGAATTTTGAATTGATCTGCTTTATAAAGAATCAAATTTGTTCTTTAGTTTTTGGCTGTTGGCTTTTGGTTTGAATACAGGTTGAGAAAGTGCATGTGAAATAGAATTACGTAGTGATTAAGTATTCTATCCTTTATTATTATGATCTCTTTGAAGTCACAGTAATTTTTCTTCTTATGAATAACGGGAATAGGTACTTAATATATTTTTGCAAGACAACAGTGTGTGATTGAATTAAGAGTAGTCTTAAATCAGCTGTAGCTCTTTGGCTCTTGTCACTATTAGCTTTTGTATTTTTAATGTAAGGTAATTCATGTGAATTACCTAACTAGTTTCCATGTATATAGACACTCAAATATGTGCATTATTTACATTTGGCCTATTACAATTTTTCTAAACTGAAAATCTGATCTCATTTCTTCCAGGTTTAAAATCTTTTAATGACCCCTCTTTGTCTGCAGGATGAAGCCCAAAGAAATTCCTTTGGTTTTTACTTCTAGTTCTGTCATTATTTGCATTTCATTGACCATATCTCTGTTGTCCTTGTATCTGTATACACTGCTTCTTCTGAAACCTTTCTCCTGGTAGGTCACCTCTCATCTTCCAGATCCTTTTCAAGATTTGGATCTTCGTTTAGAAAACATTTACCTGTTAAAAAACAGCATTCAATTGCGTACATTTTAAAGATCTCACTTGTTTTATTCAGTGATTTATGAATCGAGCAGCATCCAATCCAACAGGTAGAAAGTAGCTCCCAGAAGCTGTACAAAGTGAAAGACTTTTATAGGCAGAATGGAGTGGGAACAAGGGAGTTGCACTAAGGCAAAAAATTGTCTTGGTTTTTGAAATTACTTTCCTCAGGGAATGGCAGGGGCCTGTTAAATTGCTTTGCTATTCCTTGTTTACTTTTGTCTCCTCCAGATTGCCAGCTACCCAAAAGTAAGGCTACTTTTATTTTTGTACCACCAGAGCTTGGCACTAGGCCAAACATATTCTAGAAGCTCCATACATTTTAAATGAATAAATACTTTCCAAAATGCCTCTATTATGCTTAAACTCTATTCATTCTTCTTTTTATAGTTGTTGTCCAGAATGTTATATAGTGGCACCTCCTGTGATTACCTTTCCTCCAGTCGCACCCCATGTCTTATCCACACTTCACATTCTTCTTTGAATGTTTGTTGTACTTTTGTTTGTTTCTGCCCTACTGATTGTCTACCTTTCTAAAACACCCATTTGTCCTTTCTCTTGACTGTGTCATTAAAACCCTTTGGTAGTTCTCCATTGCCTATGGGATCGAAGGGATTCAGAACAGGCTTCAGCAGGGTGCGCTGATTAGGCGTGTGGATTACTCTGAGTTGAAGGCAGTCAAGATCCTGTGGGCTCAAGAGAAACTTTTACTTCTCCCTTAAAGAATTGAAATTGATGGCTTTTCTCATTGTAAGGTACTATCACAAATAACTTCTTATGACCTATCTAACTGGCAGAGCAATGTAGACATCTGCCCTTCTTATCGTCCTGCAGATTATACTCTCTTCCTCAGAACCTTCGGGTGCCTTATGTAATATATTCCTCATTTTACCTTTCTGTCTTTGAATTTTCTCAAAGCTGCTTCTTCCAGAAAGTTCCCCCTTCGTCTCTAATAAATTTGCTTCTGTTACTGTAGTATAACTTGTGTATTGTGTCTTCTATATTAGAGTGAACTTCTTGAACTTCATGCGACTATTTCATGTGCACCTCAGCTTCTGTGTAGTACATAGGTCTGCTTATTAAGTGTTGTTGAACCAAATTAAATGCTTGTGAGTTATAGAATAAATATTACTTAAATTGGAAGTTAAATGAAAAAATGATCATTTAGGAATTTTAGGAAAAGGATATTCGCTTTTAAAGCATAATCTAAAATGATAATATTTTAATTTTTATTTATAGAAAGATTTTTAGACAATTTAAAATGATTCTGGTTTCTTTGTATTTAACGTTCTAGTAAAATTTTAAAAAGCTTTGATCCCTAATTTAATTATATTAAAAATAGAGTCAATTATGAGAACATTTCTAGAGCATAATTTTATTCCCATGCTGATTTCATCCTTCCATATTATTTGTTGTCAAATAAGCGGGACGAAGGGAAAAGGGGGGAAGGTGTAGGGAGAAGTAGAAAAGGGGAAGAGAAGGAGTGCATGTGTGTGAGATAAGGTTTATTTTAACCATTCAGTGTTCAGACTTTTTCAAATCTCTCTGCTTTTTAACGTGGATGTATAGCTTACGTCTTCAGAAAATTCAGAGTTTTTTGGTGATTCTGCAAATAAACTGATTTGCTTCATATTTCCTCCTTCCCTTTTCTTCAGGCTTTGGTTTTAGATTTTCTCTGGTGTTCTGGTTTAGCCATCAGCATTTTTGTTACTTTAAAGACTTCAACATAATGTGGACATTTTTCACTGAAAGTATTGTTCTTGAGGTTAATTGTCACTTTAGTGCAAGGGCAGAGACGAGCCTGTTATTATCTTCTATAAAAGTTTTATAAATTGAGATGTTCACTTCCTTTACATTGCATTCTAGAAGAAATGCTGCATCTAGAAGGTGCTCAGACAGTGGGGAAATATGAGAGCTGCATTGTAATCTGCAGAGAAAATGGGGTTATATCTCTGTATGTTTGTTCTTGCCTTCTATTGTACACATAGTGTAAACATAGTATGTGTTTAACCAGTAGTTATTGGAAAAATGTAATATTTATTATAATTTTAGATAAAAGAGCATCTAAGAAATACGCTACCTTTTTGTTTTGCTTTAGTATTTCGATGCTGCTCTCCTTTATTTTACCTTGAAGAGTTTGTTAGGAAATTCACCTTATTTCTGATTTTGTTTTCAGTTTCTTTATATTCCTTTTCATTTGTTACATGTCTGTTTAGCTAAGAAAATTATGACCTAAGTTATGTTTTCATCATTATCCGGCACAGAGTTAGGACTCTGAAAGCTTTTATTGTTAATAAACCTTAAGAACAGTCTTGCTAATTGTAGTTGATTATTTAGACATACCTACTTAACACAGATGCCCTAAAATAAACATAAATAACACAACACCATTTTTGGTGAAGATTATGTTCACACTTTATCCTCTTCATTGAAAAGTATAGATGTAAGATATCAAAAATTCTGTATTTTTAGAACTATAAGATGCACCAGACCATAAGGCACACCTAGGTTTTAGAGGAGGAAAATAGGAAAAAAAGTTTGAAGCAAAAAATGTAAAATATTTAATAACCTGTGACCCCACTCCACTGCTCTCCCCCCACAGTGAGCCAGGTAAGCTACATTTGGACTATAAGATGCACCCCCATTTTCCTCCCAAATTTGGGGGGCATCTTATTGTCTGAAAATACGGTATGTTATTTTTGTATTAAAAATTGACACTTGTTTTTAAAGCTAAAACTACAAAGTTGTTCTGAAGAGGTTTTTATTCTTAGTAGCATTACAAAAATGGTTAATGTCTCAGTAACTGAAAAACAAAACGATGCTGCAGCTTGAGTTCCGTTCTCAAGTACACATTTGCTCGCTAATCAGGCTAGTTTTCATTATTCATTCATAGTACTGGATAATAATTCCCTATTATGTAGTTTTTCAAAAGGTGATACCACCAGATGGTGCTATTTCACCAGTTTTGTCTGTGAAAATGAGGCTAAATAAGTACAGAGTTTTTAAAAAGTATATTGAATATCTCCCAATATTTGGGGGCATAATATTTTGGGGGTATTGGAACTCAGTGGAAAGAAGTATTCAAATGTAAACTTGTGTTTGGTACTGTATGTTTATCTTAATAAAGGTATTTATCTTAATGGAATTGAATACATGACAGAACCTTCTATTTAGTCTAAAGACATTAGACATTCTTTTTAAGCTTGACAATGCAAATCCTGTTAACTTAACATCACATGCATATAAAGTGTGATTTATTTGTACAAGGAGGTGTGTATTAACGAAATTTATGTTTCAGGGTTTTTTTTTACATTTTCAAATAGACAATACTAACATTACTGAATTACAGAGTTATTTGCAAGTGAAGAGAAACTGTTTGATTATGTGTTGTTGAATATTTCCCAAATAGAGGAGAGAAAATTTGGCTTGAGTTCATTATTTTACAAAGGAAACAGATGACTCATTCCAAGTTAATTTGTATATTAGGAAGAAAGCAGCTATATGGTCCACTATTCATTTACATACTGCAATTGAATGACCACCCATTACTATCTTAAAATGGCCAGCTAATGAAGCATGCTTTTTAATGAAGCATGAAAGGTTCAGTCAGTGTTTCTAAGATTGTAGTGTATTTACTTTTCTGATCTTCTTATCAATTTGTAGTTGTGTCTTAATATGAGATTGAAGCATAAAGGTGTGTCATAAGTATGATTAAAATTATTTGCCAGAGTCACTGTTTATTATGCCAACAATAATATTATTGCTATATGCAAAATTAGAGATTAAATTTGCTTTTATTTCTTACATTAGAATTTTTCCTCTGGAAAGGTACATAAATTACTTTGAGTTCAGTGAATGAAACATACTCTGTAGGCTTAGTATATAGGAAATAGATTTTCTTGTGTTCCTAGAGTTTGTGAGTGAATATTTTAATCATAATTATATTAACATCATCCTCAAGATACACTTAAGATTATGAACCACTATACTGCTTTATTTTAACTTGTTTCATAGCATTTGTCTTTTTAAAATACTTAGTATTATAGTTTTGGAATACATATCGGGTCTCTCTTGTGAGAGTATAAAGGTCTTCCTGCTTAGTTTCCTTCAGTGCACTTCACACGGTACTTTACATATAGTAGAGGATCTGTATATATTTGTTACATAAAAGTAATTTTGTTATGATGAGTATTATTGGCAGTGTTATAAAGTAAATTATTTAGATAGCCTTTTTTCCTTGTAGGGATTTTCATAGTAACAAACTATTCTATATTGTTTTTGTGTTTTACTTCTTTTCTGAGATGGCTTTTTATAGTTGGTTTAAAAAGAATCATCTCGCCCTGGCTGGTGTAGCTCAGTGGATTGAGCGCGGGCCTGCGAGCTTAGAGGATCGTGGTTCGATCCCCAGTCAGGGCACATGCCTGGGTTGCGGGCCAGTTCCCAGCAGGGGACCCATGAGAGACAACCATACATTGAAAGAAAAAGAACCATCTCACTGAAATCTCTTTTCTTTTGAATTTTTTATTGTTTATATTACTACAGTCATCCCAAATTTCCCCCGTTTGCCCCCCTTACTAAAGTCTCTTAGAGTCATACTAGTGAAGCATGCTTCCTGGTGAAGATAAGTGTTTTTCAGTTTTTAAAAAATCAAAAATCTTGTCATCTGTGTGTTTTCATGTGGATCCGGAGAATTAGAGGTGGTCTAGTTCAGCAGCTCTCAAAATGTAGGTCGAGACCTCTTTGGTGGAGGGCTGGTGAGGAGGTAGGCTCCTAAGACTTTGGTGGGGTGTCTGGGAAGGCAGAGCTATTTTCAAAACGCTAATTAGACACTGTTTGCCCTTCTTATTTTCATTCTCTCATGAATGTAAGTAGTTTGCACAGGTTGTATGACATGTGATATTGTTTGATTGCCTAATCATATGATAATCTAGCTCTCTTCTATTGAGCCAGACATCAAGAAGACTTTTCAAAAATTATAAAACAGTGTGACTCTTATCACTAATTTGCCTTAGTTTGAAAATACAGTTATCCTCATAAATGTTATTTATGTTGATAATGGTTCCGTTATTTAAAAATAAATTAATAAACACTTAAAAAATTTGTGTTTTAATTTCTGACATAGTAACCAGGGATAAATACAAAAGCCCTTTGAAGTACTCAGCACTTTTTTAAAGTGTAAAAAGGTCCTGAGATCAAAACATTTGAGAACTTCTCTGATCCTAATTCTTTATCTTCATTTTACAGATAAGGGTATTCTGAGGCCTAGAAATGGTTTGGTCAAGTACACTTAGCCAGTATTTGATTTAGTTGATACTTGTGTCACTGACTTCTGACTGCTTTGATTTGTTTTATTTACTAGTGTTCCACTGTTTAGATATCCTCTAACCTAATACCAACTCCAAGCTCCTTAAACTGTCTTTTAGTTTGATATTTTAACTATATTAAGTACATGAGTACATTGACCTCATTTTCAGCTTCAAGAAAATGGTGTTTTTTTTTTAAACACATAAAATGTCTAGTATAACCTTTCTGTACAGTATGAACTCCCTAGCAGGAAAAGAGAATTGATAAATGCATAGTGTAGCCTTAATGTCAAAAAAAAAAAGTTAAGGGCAAAGAAGTAGCCTCTTGTATTGTAGAGACTTTTTTACTATCTTCTTTGCTTTTTCTTTCTCCCTCAACAACAATAAAACATTGGTTACAGCTTCCCTGGGCAATTATGGTGCTCTACTCATAGAAGAACAAGGTGTTTTGTTCTTAGTGGATAATAATTCCATATTACTCTTCTGGTGGATATCATTATTTTTCATGTGGAAACTCGTGACTGGCACAGGGGATGCTAAAACATTCCCTCTTTTTAATTATTGAAGGAACTTAAAACCACATCATGAAGACAGATTAAAAACTTGGATAGCTTTAAGTTGAAGAAAGAGAACCAGGATATATACGATAGCCCTCTTTATTTGAAGGTCTTCTTTCGTATGGAAATGAAATTAGATTTATTGATTTGTGAAATGCCAAGGATAGAAGAACGAATAGGTGGATGACACAGACAATAATTTTAGCTCAATAAAGGAAAACTTTCTGGTAGTAAAGAAATGCAAAAAGAGAATCAGTTTATTTGGAGGTATGAGTTCCCTTTCTCAGGAAATGTTAAATTACATATCATATTACTTGGTAGGAATGTTGATCGTTAGGAAGTGAATCAAAGAGATATGGTTAATTGGGTTAGGTGACTCAGTTCTCAGTTCTTTCTTTTATTATGTGTCTGGTTATATTTGTTGAAAATAACTTGTTTTAATGATAGAGTTTATTTTATTTAAACATTCTTTTTTAAAATTTTTATTTATTGATGAGAAAGGGGAGAGAGAGAAAGAGAGAGAGACAGATATTGATTGATTTGTTGTTGCATTTATTTATGCATTCATTGGTTGATTCTTCTATGTGCTGTGACCAGAGATTGAACCCGCACCCCTGGCATATCAGAATGACACTCTAACCAACTAAGCTCCCTGGCCAGGGTGAGTTTATTTTATTTTTAAAGAGCAATTCGTTTAGCAGGTATATTTTACTTTTATATCAACTAATCAATAAACCCTAAGACTTTATAGATCTGTGGACTTGCCATGAGAGTATAATCAATTTTCCTAGAGGGAGTGTGTGTTTTGTTTGTTCACTGTTCTGCAAGCCATTTGAAGTGATGATGGATCGGTAGCAGAACTTCGGAAGAGAAAAGGATGATAAACCTTATGAAAGGAAGATAGAAACCAGTTTGAAGTTGTACATTGAATAGATAATATTTTGGGGTGTATTTTACTTTCTAATTTGCTTTAGATCACAAATATTTTCTGCCTCTTGCTATCACTCTTTTCCTGTCTGCTCCTTTTCCATGTATTCCAACAAAGCAAACTATTCTGTAACCAGTATTTGTGTGAGATTTTCCTCAGTTGGTGGTGGTTTTGTATAAGTAGTACAGTCCTTTGTAATCACTAAACTGATGACTGTACTCAAACGTATCGCACTTTATTATTTACTCATTTAACAGGGAAGAGGAGGGAAGGATTTGAGACTTAGCATTAGCATTTGAGACTCTTGCCATCAGATACACAGTGTGAGGTTACCGTATGTAATAATTCAGGCAGAGAACTGAGTAAAAGGGCTTCCTGGTTAACCTGTCATTAGATAAATTAACCAAATGCCTCATTCTTCAAGGATGCTGAAGTTTTAGTTATGAATTCATTTAGGTATTTATTCATTTAACTAATATTTATTAATCTTCTAGTCAGCGTAAAGCCCTGCTTTAGGCATTGGACTCAGAGTACCAGACAGTAATTTCCCTTCATTCATAGAGTTTACTGTCTAGTGACAAAGACAGATTTGAGCATTAAATTTCTTATTCAAAAAGTATTCCTAGTAAAATGTAAAGTAAAAAAGCTTACAACTTGGAGCCTAATGACTTGAGTTCTTATTCTGCTAGTATTTAGTGATCCAGTTCATGCTAATTTAAAGTGCTTATTGTATGTATACCAGAAATGTAGAGATTTGTAAGATACAACCCTGCCCTAAAAAAATTCAGTCTCTGCAGAATTATAAGCAGGCCATAGCTAATTGTTACATAGTGTGATAACTGCTGTGATAGAATCATCTAAAAAATCCTACAAGAGCAGTAAATTCCTCTAGGTGTGAAGGATGAGGAAGCTATTTCAAAGAGCTGATATTTAAGCTAGGCCTTGAGGGGTGAGAAAAATTGGTTGGGAAGAGGGGAATGAACATGAACAAAGGAGGGCCTCTCTGTGCCTCCAGCAGAGAGATCTTTATGAACACAGAGAAGAGTGAATGAGCAAAGTGTATTTGCAGAACAATGAGGTATTGTATAGTTGGGTTAAAACTATATAATATGTATGTCACAGAGGAGAGGTAAGAGGAGAAGCTACATGTATAGGTTGGAGCCAAATTGTCAGAGGTCTTATGTACTAGGCTGAGGTTGTTGGATTTTTATATGAGAGGTATTTGGGACCTGTGGAAGGTTTTTAAGCAGGCAAAGATACTTAGTCTGCATTTTACAAATATATGTGGTCTGTCTGGAAAAAGTCCAGCCATTGTTAGTATAATGAGAACGGTGTTCACGACATTGATGTAACCTGGCAGCCTAGGAGGGTGGACTGGAATGTGCGTATGTGAACAGTGATGACTTCACTGTACTAGTCAGTGGGTGAGGTAGACACCGTTGAGTGAGCATGTGTACTGTGTGGCTGTCACATTCAAAATGATTGAGTAGAGCAATGGATCTGTGTCAAATTTTACATTAAGCTTGAACATTCCTCCATGGAAACTATTCAGATAATTCAGAAAACTTGCAGGGATAATGTGATAAGTACAGCATAAATAAAAGTGTGGCACAAACACTTCAAGGACGGTTGAGAATCTGTTGAAAGCAATCCACATTCTGGGAGGCCTGCAATAAGCAGAACACCTGAGAATGTTGAATGTTTGTAAGCTTTAATCATCACAGATTGGCAACTGACAGTGAGAGAACTAGAAGCTGATCCGGGGTTCCAAAAACTACCGTGTCCAAGATTTTGATGCAGGATCTTGGCATGAAAAGTGGCCTGGCAAAATTTGTTCTGCAGTTTCTGCTACCAGAGCAGAAGGAACATTGTGCTGCAGTTGGTAATGACTTGATTCAAACCGCTACTGATGACCCAGACTTCCTCCAGTAGGTCATAACTGGAAATGAATCATGGATTTACAGCTATGATTTGGAAGCAAAGGCTCATTTGTCACAGTGGAAGTCACCAGGTTCTCCATTCCTGAAGAAGGAATGGCAAAGTCTGAGCAAGATCACGACCATGTTACCGGTTTTTTTTGATTGGGAAGGTGTTGTCCCTCAGAAGTACCCTTCTCCAGGCCAAACAACTAATAAGGAGTACTACCTTAATGTTCTTCATTGGAGATGCAATATGATGGAAACGGCTGCAGCTGTGGGCATCTGGTGATTGGCAGCGTCATCATGACAGTGTGCCTGGTCATATATCATGTCTGGTGCAAAGTTTTTTGTGAAACATCAAGTCACCCAGGTGACTCAGCATCCCAAAGCCCATATTTGGTGCCCTGCAACTTCTGGCTTTTCTCAAAATTAAAATCACTTTTGAAAGGAAGGAGATTTCAGACTGTGAATGAGATTGAGGAAAATACGAAAGGGCAGCTGATGGTGATTCCAACAAAGGATTTTGCAGAGTGTTTTGAACAGGGGAAGAGACACTGGGAGGACCGAGTGAGGTCCCAAGGTGCCTACTTTGAAGGGGACTGTAGCATCATTTTCCTCTGTACAATGTTTCTTGAATCTTGTATCTTCAATAAATGCCTCTTTTTCATATTACATGGCTGAATACTTTATGGACAAGCCTCATTTGATACAATACAGGAGGAAGTGGAGAAAAGTTGAGGCTGGAGGTAGGTGTTTTAGTTCGAAAACTCTTCATGAGGATCTCTCATAATAAGGTGGTAGTGACTTTAGAACACAGGAGGTTCAAAATATAATTCAGACGTTGAATCGACAGGATTTAGCGACTTATCAATAAGGAAAGAGGACATTCAAAATCCAGGAAGATTTGGAATTTTGTCTTTGGAATCTGTATATATAAATGGTAATGTTCTTAACTTGGATAGGAAAAGCAACCTTATTTGGGGGAAGTAATGAATTTGGTGATGTTGGGTTTGAAGGAGTAAGCCTAAATAAAGGAATGTTGGAGATATTTAAGTCGTAAGTGGAGGAAATGCTTATTAAAAGAAAAAAGAATTAGTAGAGATAGCTGTGACATATGTCATTAAGTCTTTTAAATTCTGAGCCATTACTTATGAAATATAGGAGGTAGAATCACCAATTTTTCTGGTTTGGAAATAACAATGTTTCAGTTATCACAAATGCTAAATTAGTGGTATAAAAACCATAATAATTGTACATGTTATAGACTAATAATGTTAAGATTTATTTAAATAAAATTTATTGAATACTTCCTGTAAACATCTTATGTTCACCATCTTACTGAATTCTTGTAGCACCGTGAGTTAGATATTACTACTGTTTGGATTTCAGAAGACAGGATATCCAAGATTTTACAGCAAATAAGTGACAGGATACATACTCAAACCTAGATCAGTCTCACTTTAAAATGCAGGTTCTTAACCACTGTGCTATGTGCCTGTCTCACAGAACATGAGAACTGTAGTGGATATAAAGATATAATTCAGCCCTGTCCTATAATCAAATGTATGTCATAGCTAAGTTCATTAAATTAATGTCAATGTTAGCCGTGCAGTTTTCTTAATAAGAAGCTTACCCAGCAGCCATTCATTACTGCTGTTACCCTTGTGGCAGATCTTTCCTGTGTGTGTGCACTTACCCCTCTACCATGTGGCTCGAGGGAATCCTGATCAGTCTAGGGCATGTCCAACCTGTGGCCTGCAGGCTGCTGCATGCGGCCCAGGATGGCTATGAATTTGGCCCAACACAAAATTGTAAATTTACTAAAACCTTTTCTTTGCTCATCAGTTTTCATTAGTGTTTGTGTATTTATGTGTGGCCCAAGAGAGCCCTTCTTCTTCCAGGGTGGCCCAAAGATGCCAAAAGGTTGGAACCCCCTAGTAGGCCAATCATGGTTGTCCAATATTTTGTACTAGTAATAGTTATGGCTTGGGTATGTGACTTGTATCTGACCAATGAGACACGGGGAAATTTGATGAGGGGCTTCTAGGAATGGGTTGGTTTTTTTCTATTTTTGATTGTTTGTTATTCATGTTAATGGGTGCTATTTTGTAACCATATGAGGGTTAGGAGAGTATAAAATAAAACATTGTATGACAGAGTAAAAAGATAGCAAAAATGGATCCTAATGATCTTGTCGAGCCATTAAATTACTCAATTCTGGTAATGTATCCAGTCTACGTAATGCAGTTGGGGTAGAAGCTAGAGATGTTCATGTTCTAGAAAATAGATGTTATATGTTAAAATGCAAAGTGTCAGTGAGGAAATAGGTCTGATTATTTTGATAGTTCCTTCAAATTAGGGTAGGAAATAGAGATGGATTTACTTTGTAGTCAGTTAAGTTTCATGGTTTCTCACTTACAAAGACCTTTCCAAGACCCAGGGAGTATCCCAAGCAATGTGTTTACATAGTTATAATTTTTTTTTTTGTAAAATTTGCAAGAGCTAGATATTTTAGCCAATTAAAACACTTGTCCCTTTTCAGCTTGACTTTCTATCAAACCCTGCTATTGGCATAAGAGTGAACAGAGGCATTCTTGGGATCTGTTTAAGGGGAAGTTTAGTAAGGGATATGTTCAGGCGGATCACAGTTGGCAGCTGTTTCTATGTGTAGTCATAGTTGGTGGTGGAAACGGCACCAGGTGTTAGACCCGTGGAGTCAGACCAGACCTCAGTTCATCAGCCTCTGTACTTGAGTTCTGGCTGAGAAAGAATTCGGACCCAAGACTCAAACTTAAGAGAAAGCTTATTTAGGAAGTCACTGAGGTAGAAGAAGTGAGTCACAGAAGAAATGGTCTCAGGAACAGAGGCAGAAGAAAGGCCACTGAAGCTTAGGAAAGCCAGGCAAGGAAAACATGCCTGGGGGAATAGGTTCAGGATGCTCCACAGAGAGAGGCACCTTAGGGTTTTCTGTCTTAAGGGCTTTTAAGGGTGAGGATTTTATGGGAGGTTCCAGGGGAGATATCAATATAATTTTGATTAGCTTTCCAGGTGCCATCTTTTCAGAGTTGTGGTCTCCACTGATTGTTCGGCTCCAGGGTAGAAGTCAATGCAACTTGTTCTGATGTCAGTCAAGTTGGCTGGTGTTGCTTGTCTAGTTTTGCTGCTATTCTGGGCCTGGACCTGAAACACAACTGAAGCCTAGATGTATTGGTCAGAATCTCACTGTCCTAGGAGCTTAATGTTTAAGGGCTATTCTCTGGCCTTCTTACCCTAACCCCCTCTAAAGGGCCTATCATACATGATTAGCAACAGGCCAGAGGAGGAAAGGTCAGGGGAAGGTCCAGATGACATGACCAGCAATATGAAAGGTGGGGGGTGGCTAAACTACACGACCAGTGATATGCTGAGGGAGGAAAGTTTACCCTGGGGGTAAGATCCCAGTTTTGCCAGTTGCTGGGCACCCAGGTCTTTCCACCCTGGTCTACCATCCTTGCTCTGCTCATGCCTGTCCAACTGCCGAGCACAGTTATTACCAGTCATTCTGGCATAGGCATGACTTCCAAGAATAAGCTTACTGTCCCCTGTGTCAGTGGCTTTGTGATACATAGATGCTCATATATTAAAGAAACCTGATAGAGGTTTTGCTAAATTTGACAATATTCCTAACAATGTGTATGTTCTTATCCGTAATAAGCTGTAATACAGATACAAACTTTTCTAAGCTACTAATAATAAAAATTGGAGACTTCCACCCAAGATGGAGGCGTAGGTGGAAACACAGTACCTCTTCGCACAATCAAGATTAAGGTCAACAAATATTTATAAACAATAACATAACCAGAACACTGAAAATTGAACTATGGAAGTCCGACAACCATTCAACCAGACCGGTAAGAGGGGCGGAATTGGCAGTCAATTGAGAGGGAATGCGGCTGGAAAAGGCAGTGTTTGGCAGACCCGGGAGTGTGGGGGAGGGTAGGTGGCACGGAGCTTGCAGACCCCGGACTCAGGGAGGAGACGAGCAGAGCATGCAGGGCAGTTGGCCGACCTGGGACACACATTTGGTCACAGATAAACTAGGTGCTTATAAGAGGCAGCGGAGGGGGTGGAAATGCTAGAGAGCGTGGAAC
>PVKM010038372.1:0-14119 GCA_004027735.1 Carollia perspicillata
TGTAGTTTTAGGAAAAACTCATCACCTTACGCTTGCTTTTTTTCATTTTACCTGCTCTCAGCACTGTAAGTGTTCTGACACCCACGGCTGAAGGCCGCAGCGCCTTTCAGTGACCCCAGTCACTCCTTTCAGAGACTCCCTCCTTCCAATATAAATTGAAACAGGCTGGGCTCCTTCTGGCCCAACATAAATCAGGAAAAAATTAAATACTTGCCACAAATAAAAAATGGCCAAAGGTCTTGGAAACTTTTAAATCAACCACTCCCAACTGTAGTTTTTGTTTTACTATCCTAAGAATTTTTTTATAATCTCTATAGCTGCTAAGAAAAGTTTCAATAACTTACAACGAATTAAAGTTTAACTTTTGTTTTAGGTGTTTGTATTGTTTAACACTTTAAAAAATAAAGATGACGTTCAACATTTATTGAGTGCCTGGCCATATGTCAGATGTTGTGCCAATGACTTAGGGGTACACATATGAATTTTCCCCTAAAAATAAGGTATTATTTACGTGTAATACAATTTAGGCGTTTTTACTGTTGAATTCTAGGGGTTTTGACAAATACATAAGTTGTGTAACCATCGCCACAAAGATGATACAGAACAGTTTAATCAGCCCACAAATCCCCATCACCCCTTTGTTGTCGCCCAGTCCCCAGAAACCACAGGTCAGTCCTCTGTTCCTTGAGTTCTGCCTTTTCCAGAATGTCCATACTATCATTCTCCAGGTTTCCATATAAATGGAATCATGCAGTATGTCGCCTTGGAGTCTGGTTTCTTGCACTTAGCACGGAGCGTCTGGCACTCTTCTGTGGTTGCCAGTTACCAATCGTTTCTTCTTTTCTGCTGCCCAGTACAGCACAGTCTGTTTGTCCGTTCCTCGGTTGAGGCACGGTTGGGTTGTTTTCATCGGTTGAGGCACGGTTGGGTTGTTTTTTTAAGGGGCAGAGGGATTAAAATAAAACTGCTATAAACATTCACATACTGTTTTTGTACAAATAAATTTTCACTTCTATTGGGTAAATACCCCGGAATAGCATATCTGGGTCTTAAGGTAAGTATGTCTTTAATTTTATAAGGAACTACCAAACTATTTTTCAAAATGACTATCATTTTTCATTCCCAACAGCAATGTATGAGAGTGATTGTTAGTCTGTATCTCTGCTAGCCCTTGGTGTTGTCAGTTCTTATGCATATATATGTTCATGTAGTTAAGTGTATGTCTCTCTCCCTCTTCTTTCCCCCACTCTCTCCCTTTCTCTCATTGAGAGAGAGAGAGAGAGAAAGACTTTCTAGTAATTATGTGGTGGTATTTCCTGTGATTTTAACTTTTAAAAATGGAATTTAATTTTAATTAAAAATGTAATTCTTTTTATTTTTAATTGAGATAAAGCCAACAATTTAAACATTTTTAATGTGTGCAGTTCAGTGGTTTTCAGTCTATTCACCATGTGGTGTAACTATCACCACTGTCTGATCCCAGAATATTCAACGGTAACGATGATTAATTTTATGTGTCAAATTGACTGGACCATGGGTTCCCAGAGAGCCAAATATTATTCTGGGTGTTTCTATGAGAGTGTTTTGTGTAGAAATTCATGATAAGCAATCTCAAAATATTTGAAAACGCTATGTAGTGGGTCTGGACAGACTTGAAAGAAAAGATGTAAGAGGAAAGGCCAGAAAGATTCATATAAAATATTTAAGCACAACTCGCTGGATTGAAAGGTTACAGTCATTAGAGCCTTGCCTGCACCTCAAGGGAGCATGACCAAGAAATGTGGAAAATTGATATTCTGAAAGAAAGCATCACAAAACGAAAGGAGAGCCTGGAAGGGCCAGCAGAGACTGCGCCTGGACTGAACCACACTCTGTCCTGACGGGAGACTCTCGCCAGGGGGCTCGCCCACCTCGAGCAGGAGAAGTTGGACGAAGTTTTTTTTTTTTTAAATAAGGACTGTTCCTGACAGATGCAGAACAATTTTGATTTGGTAGTTTTCATTATGGAACATGCTATGGTACCAAACCCAGAAGTGTAGGTTTGAAAACAAATGTCTGGGCCAGAAGGTAAAGAAAATGTGAATGGATGGCAAGGTCCTAATTCTAGCAAACAATTTTGAGAAGGAAAGGGACCAGCCTGAGAAACAGAGTCAACCACTAGAGATCAGTTGAACCCTCACCAAATTAGAAGCTGTGGAGTAGGGAAACAAAAGATAAAACACTAGAGGCATAGCCAGAACTGCAGCAAAAGAGGCTGTGAAAACTCAAGGTTTGGAATATTCATAAAGCAGAGAGAGAGAGAGAGTGTGTTTGGTGGTGCTCCAAGCAAAGGAGCTGCCGGTCTCTAAGCCCCAGGGATACAAGCTTCAGAAGCATCCATAGCATTTTTGGTGGAGAATTCTCCAAATACAACAAATATGAGAAGAAGAAAGAAGCTCCTTAAGGAGCCAGGTCTTCTGACCTAAGAAAGTTTATAGTAAAAGGCCTTGGGAAGAAGATATTTCACAAAGAACAGAAAATGCCTGTCTATGAGAGATGGTAAGGGCAAAAACTCCACAGAGAGCCCCACCCTCATTCAGCACGGGAAACAGGAACGTGGGCTCGAAGAAGCAGAAATCCCGCGGTTCTGATCCTGCTGGGTAGGAGAGGAGGGCGACTTGAGTAAGAAGTGGACACTGGAGCTGCTTCCATGGCAAGTGTCTAGACTCTGAGAGAAAGCAGCAGCATCTCAAAAGCCACTCTCAGAGAGAAGAGGATACACACAGATGGATTTTCTCTCTAACACAAGGAAATGTCTAAGCGCCCCAAAGATTTCTCCCCCGTGAATTTAAGTTTATGGGTCATGGATTCTGGACAACTAGCATTGACTGACAGCAATCTAAGTGGCACTAAAATAAAATCTTCCTCTGTCTTTTCTCCATCACTCAGAAACTGCAGGGGTTCTAACAAAATGGAGCAGAGTAAGAGATTTCTGAAGAGGGCTTTTGAACTTTAACTTAAGAGTTTGGGACTTTAGACTTTCAAATCATTAAAAAAAGACATGAGTTTGAATTTTGAAGCTTTTTAAAATTTGATCTTGCCAAGTGATTTTTGGACTTTGTTTTTTCTTCAAGAATGTGGTAATATAACAGGATTCGCAATTCAATTTGGGGTGTGTACATGTTAGTGTTAGAGTTGATTTACGTATTTTATAGCAATATTTTCCTTTACTTTCTCAGAAAACCATCTCAGGCTATAGACAGGGCTAACTAGATAAAGTCTTGCTGATAAAATGAATTGCTGTAAGAAAAAGGATCAGATATTAAGCATTCAAAATACTGCCCCAAACCCAAAATTAATGTAATAAGGTTAAAAAGCCAAAGCAAAAAAAAAAAAAGCTTTTGACTTTGGACTTCATGTACAATAGTGCCATTACTCCAGCAACAGGAACCTCCAATGGGAAAACTACCCTCTGACAGAGGTCCGCGGGCTTTTGCCAAGTGCTGCTTCAGTGTGGCCTCTGGACTTTCACACAGACCTCTTCATTTGTCTCTCAACTTGAAAACCCCCATTGTTCTCATAAATAAGAGAACCCCTTTGCTGCTTTGCTCCTTTTGTGACATGAAAAAACTCCAATTAGATGGGGGCATCTAAGCACTGTGATTAGACAACATTCCTCTTAATGCAAGGTCTGTCTGGAAAAAGTCCAGCCATTGTTAATATAACAAGAAGAGTTTGCACAACATCGATGTGACCCGACAGCCAAGGAGAGTGGACTGGAGTGCACATGTGTGAACAATGATGACTTTACTGTACTACTCAGTGGGGGTGGCAGACGCTGTTGAGTAAGCATGCGCACTATTGCATTCAAAAGGACTGAGCAAGCAGAGCAAAGAATCTGCATCCAATTATGTGTTAAGCTTGAACATTCCTCTGCAAAAACAATTTGGATGATTCAGAAGACTTTTGGGGACGATGCAATGAATGCAGTGCAAATAAAAGTCAGCACAAACACTTCAAAGATGGTCAAAAATCTGTTGCCAGTGATCCACGTTCTAGAAGGCCTGCAACAAGCAGAACACCTGAGAATGTTGAATGGGTAGGGCCCGCAATCAACAAAGATGAGCGACTGACAGTGCGAGAACTAGAGGCTGATCTGGGGAATCCAAAACGTACCGTGTCTGAGATTTTGACGTAGGATCTTGGCGTGAAACATGTTATGGCAAAATTCATTCCACAGCTTCTGCTACCAGAGCAGAAGGAACATCGTGCTGCAGTTGCCAATTACTTGATTCAAATTACTACCGATGAACCAGATTTCCTCAAAAAGATCATAACCAGAGATGAATCCTGGGTCTACAGCTGTGTTCCGGAAACGAAGGCCCAATCATCCCAGTGGAAGTCGCCTGGTTCTCTGAGCCTGAAGAAGGTGTGGCAAAGTCACAGCAAGATCAAGACTATGTTAACTGTTCTTTTTTATTGTGAAGGTGTTGCCCATCATGAGTACACTGCTCCAGGATGAACAGTTAATAAGGAGTTCTACCTCAATGTTCTTTGTTGGTTGAGAGATGCGATATGACAAAAACGGCTGCAATTATGGGCAACTGGTGATTGGCATATTCATCTTGACAATGTGCCCACTCATGCATCATCATGTGTCATGCAGAGTTTTTTTGTGAAACAGCAAATCCCTTACAGCCCAGATTTGGCACTCTGTGAATTCTGGCTTTTCCCAAAACTAAAATCCCCTTTGAAAGGGAAGAGATTTCAGACTGTCAATGAGATTCAGGAAAATATGACAGGGCAGCTGATGGTGATTCCAACAAAGGATTTTGCAGAGTGTTTTGAACAGTGGAAGAGACACTGGGAGAACCGTGTGAGGTCCCCAGGTGCCTACTTTGAGGGGCGTCATTGTCCTGTGTACAATGTTTCTTGTATCTTGTATCTTATACTTTCTGGACCACATAGATCATAAAACCTAAAACACTTGCCATTCTGTCTGTCACAACAGAATTAGTTACTCCCATGGGTCACAGTGACAGATTTTAATATATGAGTTTGCCATTAAACAAAAATGTAATGGCAGTATTATCCTCTCCCTTTTGTATTCACCCATGGCCGGATTATTTGGAGGTTAGCTATATTTCGTCTTGAACCATGTCCAGGTGCATCTATTGCTAAAGGAGAATTTTGGGAAAGAACATTTCCTCTCTCACCTGAAATCCTTCTTCTCTTAAGGTCAACCTTCTTTATGAAGCCTTTGTTGTTCGCTTTAGATTCTCCAGAGTGACCGTATAATTTATCGTCAAACTGGGACATCAGACACAAGGGCAACGGATCTAAACCAAGATTTCAGGCAAACCTGGTCACCATATGTGTGGCATGTCCTTGATAACCTTGCTATGTTTATGGCTTGCTTTATGAGCATCATGCATTATTAATTATCCTTTCAAGTGTAAGTTCTAAATCAAGTTGTTCTGGTTGAAAATAACGGAAACAACTTAAACTAGCGTAAGCCAAAAAACAAAGGGGGAAGGAGATTTATTTTAAGGCCGTGGATAAACCCATGGAATCTAAGGGCAGAGAGCACAACAGATCCCACGAGAAACTTGTGAAGCCAGGGACTGGGACCACATTGGGAACCAAGGATGTGCATGTTCGTGGCCTGAATATTCTCTCCTCTCTACTTCTCGCTGCTCCCTACTCGAGCCTTTTCTTTCTCTGAGACCAAAATAAGATAATTTGTGGGAAATTATAGGGCGCAAAACTCCTGGGCTCATCATCCCCTTAGAAGACGCCTCCATGAAGACTGGCTCTTTGGTGTCTTAACTCTGCAGCTCTTCATACTCAGCTAGGCAAGAGGCTTGAGTTTCTATTAGTTGTTGATTTATTTTTAAATAATTAATTTTTTTCACTCAAGGATATGTTTATTGATTTGAGACAAGGAGGAGAGGGAGAGAGAGGGGAGGGGAGAAGAGAAGGAAGGGGGGGGAGAGAGAGAGAGAGGGAGAGATTGATTGACTGGCTGCCTCCCTTATGCGCCCCACAGGGCATTGAACCCACAACCTGCAGTAGTACACAGGATGACACTTAAATCAACTGAGCCACCCGACCAGAACTCACTTACTTTTAAATAGTTCCTCAACCGTATTTCTCTTCCCCCAGGGAACAATGGAAATGTGTACTGCGGAAAGAACTTGCTGGCATTTGATGTGGGGAGGGGCAGCCACGCTACTCATTCCCATTGCCCGACACAATGAGCTGGCTGAAGCCCAACCCTAATTCTTCCCTTCCCTTCTTCATCCCTTCAAATTCCGATAGTGTCCCCATTGAGAGAGGCTGAAACATAGCCTGCTGTCTGCAGAAGCCCGATGGCTGGGTGTAAAATACACATACGTATGTCACAGGGTTGAGATGGAGCACCGTGCTCTGGGGTTTGGATTCTGTCAGCAGGATGTAATGGCAGAAAAGCACCTTCAGTGGTCCAAGATGGGAAGATGAAAGCTTTAATAGAAAAGTTGTTTTTGTTGTTGTTGCTATATGCCCTCAAAGCCAGCTAAATGTCACTAAGAAACCCTTGTGGTTGTAGCTACACTAAATGTGGGCTGTAACAAAACCTCCTTGAATAACGGCACTGAGGTAGAGGTCACTCACATGCCCTCAGGACACTCTGACCTTCTTTAGAAAGCAAACGTTAAAATCTCCCAGATTAAGGTGAGTGCCCTGTGTATGCTGACAAGGCACCAGGTGCTAAAAATAGCCTGCTTTAGTCCCTGGGATATTTCAATCAATCTTATCAAAGCATTTTTAAATGTCAGAGGCTTCTGTCGCTTGGTTTTCATCAGCTTCCCAGTCTTCTGTTTCCCACAGTAATTTTAAGGGACGTTTGGTCTTATAGACCATATGGCTTTGAACCCCAGAATCTAGACTAAATTGAACGGGTTTGGTTTGGAAGTCTGCAATTACTTCCCAGATGGGAGTTTTGGCTTTTCATGTCGTCAGTTCTAGGGCGGTGAGCTACTAAGCCAGGGCTCTGATGGGCCCTTGGGGCCTCAGCAGCGAGCACCCCTTCCCTACCTCTGGGCACGCTGCCGGCTTTCCTGCCCTGACGTCACTGGGCCCACCCACCACAAGGTTGTGGGTGGGAACTTTGTTCCCTGCCCTGAGCTGATCCCTTGGAGACTACTTCAGACTGCTCATATCTTGTGTCAGGGGACGGGAGGTTTACATTGACATCTTCTGGTGTTGGCTAATAGCTTTCCTGAATGACGGAGAAAAAAGAAATCCCGGGGTGTAGAAATAAAACTCTTCGGGGTCATCCAGCTTCACAGCAGAATGGTGTCTTTTTGCCTCTTTATTGTTAACGGAATCAAAAGAGTCTGGAGTTTGCATTCAGTGAGCACCAAGGGTAAAGGTGGTAAACCATCTCTGTCTGTTAGATTCAGGGCTGACACCCTCCCTGGCAGGCAGCTCAGTGTGAGCATCTGGCCAGAGACCCAGGAGCGGGGCGGGGCTGGTCCTGGGGGCTGAGGCCCTGGGCCAGGCCTGACGGGGGAGGCTGGCAGCTCCCTGGCACATCTTCCTGGGCAGAATGCAGTTAAGCACCACAGACAGATGTGCATGGCTGTAGCATTTTCTGGAATGTAATTGTTATTGTCTTTCTCTTCCCACCCAGGTGAGCACTTTTATTTTCTTGGAATACTGAATGAAACTGTCTTATCTTCATCCCATGAACTCATGTCATTTTAGACAGCAATTGCAGCCGCTGCTATTACTCAGTTCATTAAACAGTTGAGATCTTTTGACTTGTTTTAAGATGTGAGAGTTGAGACTCAAGAGCATGCTAGGTATTCACATTTATTTTGGTCGAAGTCACGCCTTGTTTTTAGCTTTCCTTTTTTTTCTCTGAGTCAGACATCAGTAACGTTTTTTAAAATTGCCTTCACTGAACGTGTCTAATATTACACGAATGCTACACGAAGTGTCAAGCCCATACATGGAAATCTGGTGATGCTGCTCCACTGCCTCATGACGCGGTAGTCAGAGCTGGAATGGAAGCCAGACTGCGCACATGAGACACAAACAGCTTTTACGCACACAAGTCCATGGTTGCAAACATGCCATCCCTGCTTAGACATGATTCCCCCAGGCCCTCCCTGGTAGGTCACGTCTTCCCTGCAGGTCGGGCCTCCCACATTGTCCTCTTTGTACTTCTCCTGACCAGAAGTCAGTGAAGGACTTGTGGAGATATTGGGGGTACAATCCAGCTAAATAATGGAGTGCTTCTGAGTGCAGCGGGAAGCTCTCAAGGAGAGGTTTAGGCACAAGCCTGGTGGGTTTGCACCAGTGATCTCACTGATGCAGAGACCGAACTTGCTCCACAAGTGACCATCTCATTCTTACTTTCAGAGGTGGCCATGCAAAGGCCAGGCTTCAGCTTCTCTTCTTTAACATGATCTAAAATCAGCCAGCTAGGTTATTTTGAACCGAGGCAGTATAATTTTGATCATAATGTAGGTGATGTCTGTAGTCTCATAGATATTTTTAGAAAAATATCTTACATGTGCTATAAAACAAACCATTTAGGTAGGTTTACTGGTTCCAATGTACAATAAAAGAAAGGTGCATTAGCAGTTAAAGATTTTTATTTTTAATCATACTGTCTTGGTCCTGTGTCTTTGAAGTGACTAGGCTTCCAAGCACAGGTCTGTGGTATAATCAGTGAGGGTCAGAGCTGCACTCATCAGCCTTAAGGGTATGGTGGCCCAGCCATAGCACTCTGAGCAAAGACATGACAGTATGGGTGGTGGGCTCACTGCACGGACCACCTGGAAGTTGGGTGGTAGAACAAGGGTAGCTCTGGTTGTGTGTCTGGGGAGTACCCAGGAGACCTCTGCTGTGGTTCCAGCAACCTGGAAAGAGCTGTCACTACAGTTGTTTCTGTACTTTAGGCACCACTATTTGTCCAGCCCTTCATGTACTTGCCAGCCTTTTCCTTGCTTTCCAGCCCATTTGGATGTAAAAGGTCTCTTAGCTAGTCACTGACCAGTTCACCTCAATATCAATATCTTCTTTCAGAAAAGCCTTTCTTAAATAAATGAAGGCTAGAAGTTATAGATGCTGGTGCAAATCAATAATTTAGGAAGAGATCCTCCTTAGGTGTTTTGTCACTGAAACAGGAATAACAAACTTCACCAACTAAAAGGAGTGGGGATGAAAGGAAAATTGCACAACACAACGGCATCAGGTGGGAAGAACCACCAGCAAAACTGCATTCATTGCCCTAGTGTATGACCTTTAACCCCCACTCCATACACTCACTGAGGGGCCTTCCTGACGTTGCTACTCAAGTATGAACGCAATGATGTTTTGGGGAAAGGCTCAGCTTCTTGGGTATGAACTTGGCCAGTTTTGCGCTGAGCCTTCACGATGTTGAGGTGAGTCATGCGAGGCAGCACTGCCTGTTCACGACGGCACACCTGTCTTTCATCAGCCCCACCTGCTAACTCCCCCAGGACCACCACTCCTCCTCACACCCCACCCACCTGGCTATCTCAGAGCAGTAGGTTAGAACCACAGATGCTGAGCCTTTTAAATAACTTGAGGATTTACAAACTCATTGCAGGATGCGTAGGTATGGCATAGTCTTGAACTCAGGGGCTTTAACAAGGAAGGGAAAGCATGAGTTTCCAGTGATTCATTTAAATTGCCTGCAGATGAAGTGAAACACAGTTAAATAGGATATGCTGGGGAGATGAGGACCCACGGGTACAGCCTAGCCTGCTAACTTTGCACCTGCAGCTACAGCTAACATCAGTTTGGATTTCTAGAGGCCTCAAAGCCAGCCCGGGTACTCTGAGTCAGCCTTGTGCTGGGGTGTGGGAAGATAGGAGGTAGGCCCCTCAGTCAGAAGCTTCCACAGAGGGAGGAGCCATCACTAGGCACAACAGCTGTCCCAGGAGGGGATGGGCCACGCCTTCTCCACCGAAGTCTCCACCGCCTTCCCCCTTTACCCTGACCCCCACCTGCTGTAGTGCCTGGAATTCAAATATTAAAAATTCACTTTTTAGTGTATAGAGGGATAGATGATTTTAAGGTTTCTTTGGGAGTGTAAGACGCATCAAAATGATTACTGGGTAAGTATTTTCCCCACCAGCCTTCTATGAGAAGACCTTCTGCACTGTTCTGCTTTGTTCTGATGACTGAAAAGGCAAAGGGTCCAGAGCAGAGTCACGGAAGGCAGAGTCAAGAAGACCATCCCGCATGTGAAGGGGTAGGTCTGAAAAACACTGGACTGGAAAACTGGAGGAGTGGAGGGCGGAGAAGAGAGAGCCTGGGGAATCAGCTGGCGAGACATCTTTGGGAGCAGTTTTTAGCTATTGTTGTTTTATATAAAATGTTTCCTGCTGCTCATTTTGGCACATTATTAAAAATTTCAGGAAAGACTTTTTCAAGGCTTTTTGTTGGATTTTTCTGAGATAAATGTTAATTAAGGAGGGAGCAAAAAGGGTTTACTTTGGGTCTGTCTACATCTTAGCCTAAATGGCCAGAGCCAGCCAAATAAGAGCAAGGGTTTGCCGAGACGGGCTGAGGGGGCTGGAAGGGAGTGTGTGTGGCCCGGCACCCTGACACAGTTTGCCTCTCCACGGCTCTGCCCTGGGCTAGCCCCACGAGCTCCTTGTTTTTGGCCTCGGTGTGCCCTTACTGCGTCAAAGGAGTACCCAGGCAGCTGCCACCAGGGAGTGGAGCGGGAGCAGCTGAGACACTGGGCAGAAGTCCAACCGCCCGAGGCTGCCAATGTTCTGGGCCTGCCCACCCTCTCAGCCCACTAGGTCCTCATTAGGAAGCCAAGGGCAGACCTGAGTCCTCCCCAGCCCTCTCCTCCTCCTCCCCACCCCCACCACTGTCCGAAGGATGACCTTGTGGTATGGTTCCCAGGCAGAAAAGCACGTTGCCAGCTTCTCCCCTGAAGCAGTCTCGGGCCATACACTCCATGAAGCCCTTCTGGACTAAACCTAGGAGGGACAGACAGAGGAAACGTGGGTAGAGGAAAGGGCCACTTAATGGCAAATCTGGCTCCTTACAAAGAAATTTATAACTAGGGAATTCACTGCCTCTGCGGTGCTTTTAGAAAACGGTCCTGGCTTGACTGAGGAAGAGAAAATTTTTCGGAAAATGCCGGTCATTCGTGTTCCTGGCAGGTTTGCCAGCGCTTTTACGACATAGAAGTAGCTCTGGTGATTGCTCACTCTGCAAATGCAGATGGGCCCTTCGTCAGGACACTGGACGCGGTGTGCGCCAGCTGGCAGACAGACATGGCAGGGCTCGGACACAGAGCAAAGGTGAGGGTGGGTGCCCTTTCCAACACCCGTGACCGCACCCTAACCATGTGCCCTTGTCCTCAGGATACAGTGCTTTCCCGAAGGATCTAAGGCAGACAGTAAGCTACATTTGTCCCACATGCTATGGGCTGAATCATTACATTACTCCACAAAAAGATATGTTGAAGCCTAACCCCCAGTACCTCAGAATGTGACCTTATATTCGGAAATACGTCTTTGCAGACGTAGGTAAGGTGAAGTTGTATTGGAGTAGGACGGGCCCTGCCTCTGGTATGACTGGTGTCCGTGGTAGAGAGGAGAATCCCATGTGAAGAGAGAGACACACAGGGAGAAAATGGCTGTGGGCTGGGCATCGACAGAGCCTGGAGCGATGCATCTGCACACCAAAGACTTCCATGGATTGCCGAGAACCGGCAGAAGCTGGAGAGAGGTGAGGATGGATTCTCCTCCAAAACCTCAGAGGGGACATTGCCTTGCCCGCACCTTGGCTTCAGACTTCCAGACTCCAGAACACTGAGAGAATAAATTTATGTTGTCGCAAGCCACCCAGTTTCTGGCGCAGCAGCCCTAGCAAACGAGCGCATTGAGCATGTGCTTGATGACGGTTGCCCTCCGTGGGCCAGTGTGGGGGTGGAGGGTAAACTCGGGACATCCGCAGGGAACTTCCAACAGAGCACCAGGTAAAGACTGTGACAGGGACTGCATCAAAGTGCTTTTGTTGTTTTCTAGCTACAGAAGCTTCGCCTTCATGGTCCTCGGGGGACTTTGTAATCCCTTTTCATATCAAACAGAACAAAACTGTCAAGAGTTGTAACTTGTCCAATAATAAATATGCTAAGTCCTTGAGCTTTGGCCTATGATTTAGACTTGTGGGGCAGGAAAACAGTCCTTCAGAGTAGAAACTCAGTCATCTCTGTTTGTACTCAATGGCAAAGAGGAAAAGTCCTGATCATTCCAGAAAAAAGAACAAAAACAACTTAGTTGCCTGGTTAGGGTTAGGGGCCTGAGATGCTGGTCACAGCATCCTTGGGTTTTAGTCCCTTACTTCTGATGAAAGTTTTGGGCTAAATGGACACAACCTTAGCCTTTAGCCACAGCAGTGAATGATCGAGGGGACCTTGAGCTGTCTCTCAAGAAGATGGACTTGGCATCAGTTCGGGGATTAAATGGAGGGCAAAACTGGCTAGGGAGGGTGGCAGGATGGAGGATGCGTAATCTAGGCGTGATACAGCTACCACTCCAGTCAGGACGAGGATGGTGAAGGTTAAGGAGACATGGTAGCTTGCAGACAAAGAGGCCACTTGAACGTAAGGCAAAAAAGAATTTCAAAACCCTCTGACAATATTCTGGATTTGGCAAGGAAATATTTAAGAGAATTTACCTCATTTCATCCAGGAAATAGAGGTTTTATTCAATTATTTTTTTAAAACATCTAGATTCCAGAAATATTGCAGGTACCTCATATAATTAAACAGTATATAAAATAGGACAATTAAGGACTGAAAAACAGAAAAGAGGTTGCATAAAAGAGACTGAGGGTTGGATATTACCAGGAACCTGCATAAAAGGAACTGCAGCAGATGAAAGCAAAGACGAAAAGAGAAATAATCTGTTATAGTTTTGATTGCATATACATACACATTCACCTGAAGACAAACTTTTTCCTGAAAGAGAGCTTGAAATGATTATCTCATTAATCTGTAATCATTTTATGAGAAACGATAATTATATATATCTTTCTCTAGGGGCGTGTGTGTGTGTGATTTCTTCAAAATTCACTGGGCTGAAATGAGGTTCAGTTTAGAGTTTGCAAGTGGGTTCTTTTATTGCAGTGATTATAAGCATATTCTTAAGAAATACAAGGTATATAAGGAGTCAGATAAAACACACATGACTTTATGCATAAATATATTCTTTTTCACCTACTGTCAAGTCTTGGAGCCGGAGACACAGCTGTGGTGGTGATTGAAAGACAGCGGGTCCCATGGTCTCACACAGTAAGAAACCAAGATGGCACCTTTAATCCCCCAGAAGCGTAATTGCCCCACAGAGATCCCAGCTAGTGCAGAAGTCTCCTTGCTAGCGTTAGCTTTCTTGTGGTCAGGATGTAAGTATATGCTGAAAGCCACTCGCTGAAAGTCACTGGTTTCTCTATCCGTGCGTTGGAAACCCGAGCGCTGCTGCGGTGTGTGACTTGGCCGTGGAGCGAGGCGGAGCTTGCTTCTGAATGAACCGGCTCGTGGCCCCTCATTCTAGTGTCCTGTCTGTTCCCAGGAAACAGCAGGGCTGCTCTCTCGGGTTGCTAACTTTCCTCTAAGTTCAAGACTTTGTTCCACTGGCTGTTTTTTCCTTGAATGGTTTCAAAAGATCTCAGTGGCATTTCTTTTTTAATGACGTAACCGAAGATGTGAATCCTATTCGGCTCCCTCGTCGAAGGAGAGCCCTCTCCTACGTCACTGGATCGCACGTGACCTCCCATGTCCTCTGTGTGGGCTGTGTCACCCAGAATAAACTGTGTTGGCAGTGGACAAAATTACTGACTTGTAAGTCCAAAAGGACTAATGAAATTAAAGATGAGAATTTTATACGTAAATGAAACGTGAGCAGTGCTAATGGTCTCCCTTTCTCCCCACACTTACGTACAGGCACGTATATTAGCTAGAAATATAATGAACTTCTGCATTAACCAAATGACCAAACTAAGAAATTATATGGTGAAAGACCTATTCCAATAGTTAGTGGATAATGTTAGCATTTGTTGCACACCCCTGTAAGCCAGGCATCGCACACACTTGATG
>PVKM010038373.1:0-14130 GCA_004027735.1 Carollia perspicillata
GCTATTTCCGTTCCGTTGCCCTTCAGTGCCCCCTATTGGCCAAAGAGGCTACTTCACTTAACCCTGGAGGTTTAGATTTCAACTCAAGAAAATAATGAACACTTTCAGAGGTTTATTCAGTCCGGCTTCCAAACAGGTTAAAAAAGAAAGAAAGAAAGAAAGAAAGAAACAAAGAGGGACTGAAATACTCTTCTTGGTTTTACTTGAATCTTAGACTTAGGTAATGTTGAAAAAGACACTGCTTGGGGAATTTGATTTCAGTGGATTAAGCCAAAACAAGTGGCCTATCCCATTATTCGGAATAGCGTCTTTTGATCCTCATTCTCTATGTAATCGCACAATTCTGTCTTTCCCATAGTTTGGAGGCTCTTGCACACGAGTCAGAGCTTCTGGCGTGTACTTCCAGGTCAGGCCGATGCTGCCGGTCCCCGGTAGACCACACTTTGAGTAGCTCGGCAATCAAATCATCTGATTAAAGGGATTCCTTCTAATTAAAGTGTAAATGAGTGTTAGGCCCAACGCAGCTGGTGTTTGCATTTTAATGGACTCCTGCTCGTTCCAGCAGCCCTGGGAGGTTTCGGGAAGCGCCGTGGCGCCCTTTGCCTTCTAAGCCTCCTTTGCGGAGAGGATGAGCCGGGAGGGATGAAGTTAATTCCAGGAAAAATGCAAAGGTGTTTCTTTGGCCCTTTCCTGTGCCCCTTTCCTCCTCTTCCATTTGTGGCTCATTTTCTGCCATGCCCCTTTTCTACTGTGTGACTCAAGGGCATGAAAAGCTACACGTTTTCATGATCTTATTTAATATTTACATATGCCTTTGTGTAATAAACATATATATATATGAATTCTTGGTAATGGCTGGGCTTATATTCCCATTTTGTTGCAAAATGGCATGTTTTTTTGACCAAGTGTTTCAGTAGCCAAAATTAGCTTCTGAAAAGTAGTCAAGTAGCTTCATCACCCCCATACAGTGAATTAAAAAATAAGAATAAAAATAAATAGTCAGCTTCCATAATTTTAGAGGGGAAAGACCGGTAAACTCTGGGGTACAATGTCTGTGCTAGTATGAATTAGACAATATCTGTTTGACGGAGATATTGCTCTGGAAAGAATACCTGGTTGGCGCTGAGTTAGGTTCCGTTTCAACTCGGTCTTCTGCGGCTGCGTGATCCTGAGTAGCCGCAGCAGTAGAGACTGGCCTCAGCTTTCCCATGTGTCACACCCATTCATTAGTCGAACAAATATTTATTGAGCACTCACCATGAGGTCTTCAGACACCTAGTAAGTACTTAACACTGAAGTCCTGGTGAAGTCCTTATGTGTGTTTAAATCATTGGATTTTTGAAGTTTGCATGTCTTTGCTCCCAGGAAATGATTTAGGCACACAGGATAAGGACTCTTACTTTTTTGCTATGTGCTTTTTGACGTGGTGGGAGGTCACACCCGCCAGTTTCCTGAATGCGAGGTTGTGTCTGAGAGTCCCGAGGACTCAGCAGGCTGATTCTGTAGCAACTTTCTCTGCTGGGTGGTGGCCAAGAAAGGTGTCCAGCTGCACTTGAGTAAACTGTGCCTGGTGAGCTGGGACTGTTATAACCTGGGTGGGCTCAGCTGTCAGGGACGTTAGCCCTGGCCAAGAGGAAGTGCTGGAGAAACCTAGGGCCAGCTGGGACTGGGGCTGGGGAGCTTTCCCAGCTGAAGGGCCTGCTCCAGAGCCAACAGTGCGGCGTGCAGAGTCGGAAAGGTCAGCCACGTCGTGGCTCCTGAGCATAAGCACATTTCGAATGGAGCCCCTGCCAGCAACTGGGAACAGAGAGAACAAGCCATAACCTCCCTGGGAGGAACAAGGGCAAGTGTGCTGCAAGGTGCTGAATTCCTGCCCGATGAGCTGTGATGGTTCTAGGCAAAGTTCCAGACCCAGACGTGGACGGAATACTAGCAGGAAATTGAGGCTGAAGTCTGGTGAGAGAACAAGGCTGCAGCCGGGTGCTTGGGGCTCATCAGACACCAGCCCTGCAGCAGAGAGCTGAATTTTAGACTCTGGATAGCGGTGATAATCCCTTCCTTAGTCAGGACTGACTGACTCAGAGCCGGGGCAGGGCTGTGCCTGCAACTGCCGGGGTGGGGGACTCCCTGGAGGGAGGAACTCTGGTTGATGCATTCAGTCCCAAGATTGCCGCCTCCACCCCACCCCTTACTGGGGCATCGCATTATGCTGGCAGAGAATGATTTTAAACTAGAGTAATTTTGTCAGGTGCTAATACTTCTGAGAGATGTAGCATCGGAAGCTCTGCTTCCCTTTTCCTGTACTGAGAATTCTGAGAGAAATGTATGGTCAGTGCCCTCCTGCCAAAGACCACCAGGGGCACATCTGTAGTTAAACAAGTCCTGTTGATTATTTTCTTACAAGGAGGGAGAACACACAGCAAGGGGACCTGTGGGATGTCTTGGTGAGAAGGTATTACACGAGCTATTATAGGGTCTGGGTTTTGATTGGGTCATTTTGGGGGAGGGTCTTAAGGAAGCAGGGGTTTGTTCTAGACCAGCTTCTCCCAGCAAGCAGGGACAATCCTATGGTTAGGCATCTCAAGAACATAGTTGTATCTATAGGGCGGAGTCTCTGGAGCAAGGGTAAAAAACTGACTGGTAAAGAAACAGCAGTCAGCCATGTTAGCCGAGAGCAACTGGGATGTTTGATAGTTGGGCGATTGCAGTGACCATATTTTTGTATGTGCTTAGATAAAAGTAAAAAGTGCTCTTGTTTTGTGTCATTTTCCAATGGCTTTGGAGGGACCATACCTGAGGTCAGTGTTCTGTGAGGCCGTTCGTGCCCAACAGGAGACACGAAGGCCACGCCGTGAGATGCAGGCCAGCTCCTAAAAATACCAAAGCCAAGTTGTAAGGGCCAGACCCGTTCTCTGATGTTGGCGTGCTCTGGCTCCCCTATTCCTAGCAGGCTGGGAGAAGTAGGGTTTCATATGTGTATTTTGTTTTAAATTATATTTTATTGACTATGCTATTACAGTTGTCCCATTTCCCCCCTTCATTCTCCTCCACCCTGCACACCCTCTCCTACCCACATTCCCCCCCTTTAGTTCATGTCCATGTGTCATTGGTTCTTTAGCTTCTACATTTCCCGTACTGTTCTTGCCCTCCCACTTTTTTCTACCTACCATCTATGCTACTTATTCTCTGTACCTATCCCCCTCTCTCCTCCTCCCACGCTCCTGTTGCTAACCCTCCATGTGATCTCCATTTCTGTGGTTCTGTTCTTGTTTTGGTTGTTTGCTTAGTTTTTTTCTGCTTTTGTTTTAGGTGTGGTTGTTAATGATTATGAGTTTGCTGTCATTTTACTATACCTGTTTTTTATCTTCTTTTTCTTAGATAAGTCCCTTTAACATTTCATACAATAAGGGCTTGGTGATGATGAATTCCTTTAACTTGACCTTATCTGAGAAGCACTTTAGCTGCCCTTCCATTCTAAATGAAAGCTTTGCTGGATAGAGCAGTCTTGGATGTAGGTCCTTGCCTTTCATGGCTTGGAACACTTCTTTCCAGCCACTTCTTGCCTGTAAGGTCTCTTTTGAGAAATCAGCTGACAGTCTGATGGGAACTCCTTTGTAGGTAACTGTCCCCTTATCTCTTGCTCCTTCTAGGATTCTCTTCTTCATTTTTATCTCAGGTAATGTAATTATGGTGTGCTTTGGTGTGTTCCTCCTTGGGTCCAACTTCTTTGGGACTCTGAGCTTCCTGGACTTCGGAAGTCGATTTTGTTTGCCAGATTGGGGAAGTTCTCCTTTATTATTCTTTCAAATAAGTTTTCCACTTGTCGCTCTTCTTCTTCCCCTCTGGTAACCTTATAATATGGATGTTGGAACATTTAAAGGTGTCTTGGAGGTTCCTAAGCCTCTCCTTATTTTTTTGAATTCTTGTTTCTTCATTCTTTTTCTGCTTGGTTGTTTGTTTCTTCCTTCTGGTCCACTGCATTGATTTGAGTCCCAGTTTTCTTCCCATCACTATTGGTTCCCTGTGCATTTTCCTTCATTTCACTTAGTGTTGCCTGCATTGGTTCATCTAATTTGCGACCAAAATCAACCAATTCTGTGAGCTTCCTGATCACCAGTGCTTTGAACTGTGCATCTGATAGGTTGGCTATCTGTTGGTCACTTAAAAGTATTGGCTCTGGAGCTTTGATCTGTTCTTTTGCTTGGGCCATTTTTTTTTCCTCCTCGCACCTGTTACGTCTGAGGGGCGGAGCCTTAGGTGTTCACCGGGGCAGGGCAACCCACGTGGCTGGGTTGTGACGCTGTATGTGGAGGTGGGGTCTGAGAGGGATCAATGGCTCTCCTTCTGCTCTCTGTCAGGTCCCAGACCACTCTGCCCATTCCTCCAAGCAAACTGGGCCCTTCTGGTGCTGATTCCCGGTGGGTAGATTTATGTACGTTCTAGGACCTGGTGGGTCTCTCTAACGAACTCCCTCCAAGTCACTCCCTGTGCCTCAACCCCCACAGGTGTTTTCAGTCAATGTTTTGAGGCTTTATTTCCTGGTGCTGCGGCCCTGGGTTGTGTGGTCTGTCTAGCTCCACAGTTATCTGTGCACGAATGTGGGACCCCCCGTCAGTCACCTGGCACACCGTGCCCTGCTTCACAATCACCAGCCTGCTCGACCAAGGTGCTTTCTGCACCTGGTGCCTCCACTTTTGTGCCACGACCCGTCTCTTTTTAGCTGCCGGACTCCGCCCTGCTTACCGGTAGGTCTGGATGGACCTTACTGTGTCTGTTTATCTCCTTGGTTGTCCAACTTCCTTACAGTTCAATTTTCTGTCCGTTTTGGTTGTGATTTTGATTCTATATTATTGTTGCTGCTATTTTGGTTGTGGGGGGAGGCACAGTGTGTCTACCTATGCCTCCATCTTGGCCGGAAGTCCTCATACGTGTATTTTTTATAGTCAAAGTTTGGGGAACACAGAGAAAGTCATGTTCTCATGCCAATATTTTTCATACTTCACTTTGTAGTCAGAAAATACAGCACATACCATAACACTTATTAATCCCACGCAGATGTGGTTATTTACATCTTTAAAAAAGAGAGATGATGGCATAGAAGGTCAGGAAAGGGATCACAGACCGTGTGAGAGGAACCACATGGAACCAGAAACAACGCATTTGGTGAGCGGTTGCTCACCAAAGCCGTGGGGAGGCTGCCTGCTGCTGCTAATCCATCCAGGGGGGCTCTGGAGGGGAGCGTGGTGGGTGGTGAACATGATGATAGCTTCAGGATTAAGAATGCATCATAAGCATACCTCGCTTTTCTTAATATACATCTATTTGTTCTTTAACATAACTCATCATATCATTCATTATCTACACATATTTTTTGAACCAAGTTATGGTTTTGGCCAGTTGTGTTTCTCTGGACACAAGCCCCTTGAGTTTCCTGGCCATTCTGCTAAGGAACACGTCCTCATTCAACTTACTTAAACGTTTATTTAACTTGCTGGATTATGTCCTACTCGAAGGCAAGGACAATATCCTCCCGACTTGCTCGAGTGCAAGACCGAATAATTATCTATAGGGACGTGATGCTTATTTGTTTTCCAAAGAAAACAAATCCCAGTATCATCCCAGTAATAAGACTTTACGATAAACACAAAATCTCATCACCACCATAACTGAAATTATAACTCCTCATTTTTTTTAAAATTCTCCGTTGAATGGAAACAAATACCCACAAAAAAACCTAGACATGAATGTTTTTACCAGTGTTATTCATAGAAGTTGAAACTGGAAACAACTTAGATACACATCAAGAGGTGAATAAATAACAAACTGTGGTATATACCCATACAGTGGAATATTACTTAGCACGAGAAACAAGTACTGATTCATGCATCAACACGGACAATTCTCAGAAACAAGATGCTGAGCAAAATGAGCTGAACAGGAAAGATTTGCACACTGTATGATTCCACAGACGTGAAACGCTCAGATAACGAATTTCATTTACGGTGACGGGAAGCAGATCAGCAGCTGGCTGTCTGGGTCTGAGAGTGAGAGGCTGACAGATGGCGAAAGGCACGGAGGACGTTTCCAGGTGAAGAAATGCTCTGCACTTGATTGCGGGGGTGCTCACTCAGGTTTACACACTAGTCAAAAACGCCTTGAATGACACACCTGAAATCAGTGAATTTATTATGTGTAATACACACACAATGAAGTTGATTGTTACAACCCACTTCAGCTGCGGTACTTTACCTTGCTCCCCATTCAGGGCAAAACTTCTGAAAGGAACTGTCTATACTCTTTTCAGTTCCTCTCCTCTGATTCTTCTTAGAAGAAAAGACTCTTGTCCGCGTCATCCATGACCTCGGCATTGCGACCCCGGTGGTCAGTGTCAGGCCCTCAATCTCATGAGACCCAGCAGAGCTTGTCCCCTCCTCCTGGGCACACTTTTAGCCGTTCTCACAGTCCTGCCACGTCGCTGGCGGCTCTCCTGCAGTCTCCTTCTCTGCCTCGTCATACCCGGACCACTGAATTTTGGAGGTCGGTGCTTCAGTGGTCCAGTCCCGGGGCCGACACCACCATACCTACACTGGTGATTCCCAGAGTTCTGTTTCCAGTGCAGACCTGTCCCCCGAGTTCCACATCCGTAGAACCAGCTACTTCCTCACCGTGTCCATTGGCTGCAGAACTCAATTCACACCCATCCTCTCCCAGGCTGCACCCCTGCTTTCCACAGAGGCCCCCTGCCGCACGGCTGCCCAGTGAACCCGCTGCTCACACTGGAGTCCTCACGTCAGTGCGGAGCAGCTTCATGCTTCCAATTCCTTATGCCCCGGCCTCCGTGTCATCCTTGGTTTCTTTCCCACCCCACAGTCATTCCTTTGAAATTCTGCTGGCTCTGCCTGAAAAATATATCCAGAATCTAAACACCCTGTGCAGTCTCATTTCAAACCAAGACTCAGTTGTCTAGTGCATGGGTTATTGCAAAGCTGTTCCTAGATAGCCTTTGGTGAGGAAGCCATTGCTCTGTGTTCCCCTGTAGTCTAATCCTCGCACAGAAGGTTGCGTAATCCTTTAAAAATGCAAGTCAGATCGTGCCACAGTGCTGAAAACAAATTGCCCTAACTAAGGTCCAATGCTCCAAGTCCAGTGCTTAAAACCCACATCCTTGACCTAAAAGGCCTAACGAGATCTGGACTCCCATTGCCTCCCCTGTCCTTACGCTGCCCCAGCCACACTGGCCGCCTTGCCACTCCTCGAGTGCACCAGGCACTCTCATACCTCAGGGCCTTTGCACTTCCTTTTCCCCCTGCACCCTTCTGAATGCGGTCCCCCGGAAACCTACATGACTCACTCCTGCACTGTTTCAGGGACTCTGCTCAAATGTCACTTTCTTAGGAAAGATCTGGGACGGACCTCTGGAAAATTGCAACCCTTTTCATGCCTTTCTACTGGGATGCTTTATTTTCTCTTCTGTTTTATTTTCCCAGAATGTATCAGTATCTGACATACTATTGATAGTACACCTACATATTTGTTTGTTGCATACTTTCCCCCACTTGGATGGAAGCTCTCCGATGTAGGATTTTTTGGGTCTCTTTCTTTGGCATTTTATCTGCAGAGCCTAGACTACAGTCTGGTGTATGGGGGACTCAACAAATATATTGTTAATGAATGAATGAAAGGAAACTGAGGCATGGGGAAATTAAGTGAATTGATAAATGTTGTGTAAGACAGAGATAGAATTGCTTTTTAGAAAAATCACTATACAACATTTGGACTTAATCCTCATAGTGTAGAATACACAAATTTTTTTTGTGTGTGTGTGAGCTCACATATGTGTGTAATAAACTTCCCCGCATCAGCAAGATGTGTCTAGGAATTTGTTACCAGTTTTACATTGATGAACTTGTTACTTTCAAGGGATTTGTGATTGCTGGTGAAAGAATGTAGGCATTCTCCACCAGTCTCAGAAATAACTCTATTTTTATGTGTTTCTGCATTATTCCTGAGTAAAAAAACTGCAAGGATGCTTGTCCTGTGATAGGATAATTAGTATGAAATGCCAGCCCAGTTTCTGCAGACACTTGGTGATGAGGCCCCAAATTGCCAGCTTTGGGTCTCTTTGGACAGGGGTGTCCCTGATTGGGAAGATGTGAATGCGGACCAAACACCTGTGAGTATGTTTCTGAACTAAACTCATAGTTAAAAACACTTTCAAGGTCTACAGTACCTTAAAAAAAAAAAAAGAGTGAGCAAGTGTCTGCAATGTGGCATTAGAGCAGGTGGTTTAAGCCTACACACACAGAAAGCAATAATCCTAACATATTTTTGTGATTAAAAGGTAATAGGTTTTCAGTGACTGCGAGCTTAGTCAGGTGTGCCTCTTTTCAGTGTGTCCTGACATGCCGCTCAGGTCTCCACACCATGTAGGTTTGCTCGGTAATTACCTTGCTGAAAACCAGATTACTTATTGTTCGGACGTCAGCTACCTGAGAACATGCCAATTAGCTCTCAGACAACTGGGAATTAGCACAGCACTTGCCTGATGTGGCGCCTGGTATTTTCATGTTGTGTGTATTGCTGGAGGGGTGGGGGGCACAGTGGTTCAGGGGAGTGGAGCAGCCCCCACTAATCTGCTCCCACTCCTGCTGGGGGAATCTCATGGCCGTTATTTCTTGTGATGGGTGGGGACTCTGAGACAGCTCTGAGCCTGCAGCCAAGAGGAACAAATGATCAGACATCTGTCTGTCTGTCAGTCCCCCTCTGCTTGGGGACTTCTAAAGTGCTACTGACATCACGATGCCAGAAAATTAGATTGTTTTAGAAACTAGATCTGTTTTGAAAACTTGGATACGAACAGTATCTACGTATGTATGCATGTATCTCTCTCTCTCTCCCCATATGTGTGTGTGTGTGTGTGTGTGTGTGTATACTGATATAAATATATGTCTTAGAGATGTTTGCTTTCTATGGTGAAGGACTATGAAAAGTTAGGAGTTAGCCTGATCCATTGAAATTGGCTTCAACCATCTTCTTGTTACGTAATCTCTAAATTAATTTTCTTCTTCTAAAATGGGGATAAAGTAGTAAGTAATTTCTCATAGTTTTTTTTTCATATTAAATGAGGAAAAACACATGTAGAAGTATCTGACAAGAAACCACACATTAGTTAGGAACACCAGTGAACGTGTATTGAAGTTTATTATCAGCCAAGTTCCAACAGGGATTTAGATGCAGATGAATTAGGTTCAGCTGACAGGACAGTTTTCTAATCCTCTAATCTCTCTAACACTCAGTTTTCGCATTTGCAGTCCCGGGGTAGTGCTGAGCAGAGTGCCTGGTACACAAACAGCGATTAGCAAACATTAGTTGATAATATTATTGTTGTGGTATGCTATGAGGTTTAGGAGGCAAAGGTCACGCAATCGATAAGCAATTACTCGAAGCGCTTACTGGGTCCCAGGGTAGGAGTGAGGGAGTCGGAGCACAAAAACATGGACAGTGCAGTTTAGTTGGTGAGGCGGACAGCTTTATACTCACCTGTTGTCCGGGTGTGTATAAATACCTGTTGCCTGGTTTTTAAGGAAGAACCTGAGCTTTGGAGTCAGAACACTTCAATTTCTGGTCTGCCACTTACCAAGTGACTCCTTGGACAACCCAGGTAACTCTGACTCTTAGACTCTTTAATCTGTGAAATGACTGTAACAAGAAATGGGTTTGCAGCCAGGATAAAATGATACAATGTATTTAACACTCTTTACTAAAGGGCGTATGCCTATAAAGTATTATCAGGAGCTATAAACTGAAATCTTATGTAACAAGTGTCCAATTAGCCATACAGTGAAAGTGTTTGGAGAAAGGGGAGGTCACTATAGGTAGAATAATCTTAGGGAATTTCATGGAGAGAATGAACTTAAAGCTAAGCCTCAGAGAAAGGATATTATTTTTAAAAGAGGGATAGAGGGAAGTAAACCTGCCAGTGGGGAAAGCAGCACGAGCAAAGCATGGAAACAGAAATGCAAGGAGCATGGCTGGCAGCTGGGAAGGAGTCCAGCGGTCCAGCTGGGATTTAGAACCCACACAGGAGAGTTAACTCCTCCCGGTTGCCGTAGAGGATGCGGGTCAGGGATGAGAGAGTATGAAGTTGTATGGCTCAGGGCTCGATTCTGGGCTATGTCGGTTGCAAACTGTGCAATTTTGGGTAAGTCCAGTTTTCTTCATGGAAATGATGCCTAACTCTCAGGATCGTTGTATTACATGGGCCAATACATAGAAAGCCCGTGCCTGTGGTTGGTACTCAGCGATGGCTGAGAACATGCAAGATGTCATCCAGTGGTGTTTAACCCTTCTGACCCCTTCACTTTGGTCTGCTGTTGTCGCTGTTTCCCAATTCCACCTCCTTTCAAGTGAACCATCTGTTCTCATTCTTCGCTCACTTTGTTATGGACTCTCTGTGCTTTATTTCTTTATTTTCCTGGAATTTATTGGAGTGATATTGGTTACTGAAATTACATAGTTTTCAGTACTTTGATCTTTATTATTATTATCAGAAAACTAGTAGCAGGACACATTTAATTATTCATGGCATAAGGAATAATGATGATGGAAAACACCTAGAATTCCAACAGCTAAGCAAATTAGCCACTTTATTTTTTTAAATTTGCTTTCGACCATTTACATATCAAATCATAGTTTTAAAAATAAAATAAATAAAAATTCGATAGTAAATGCTGTGCATATATTTAAATTATACATTCAAATGTGATATACAGTATTTTTTCTAATCTTGAGTCCCCTGGAATTTTGGTAACCCAAATACTTGAAGATATCTTGGAAGCTTCAGATCACTTCTGACCTTTTTGGGGGAGGCTTTATGAAGGATGTTTGTTTTTGCACTTACTTCCTGTCTGTCTCATCCGAATTTCTGTGAAGTGCTATGAGATGGGAAAGGACCCGAAGTACTAGCTCTCAGTCATGGAACCCTCCTTCTCTCCAGGGGACATTTTGCAATGTCTGGAGACATTTTTAATGTCAAAACTTGGCGGTACAGGGCAGGATGGTGTCACTGACCTCTAGTGGGTGGAGGTCACCAGGGAGGTCGTGAACACACGACAGTGCACAGGACAGTCCCTGCAGCCCCGACAGGCTGTCGGTAATGCTGGGGTCAGGAGACCATGACTTGGGCAGGGTGGTTACTTTTGTCCTCACTTTCTTGACTTAGACTGTATGCCATGGCCCAAGGTACTCGAAGTAGGTAACTAAGCCTGAGATGATCTAACCAGACACTTTTTCCCTTTGCTCCTTCACGTCTATGTCAACCCACTCTAATCCTGTTTTTATCTGCCACGCTAGAGTGAGAGATACTGGAAAGCCTGGCTTCATAATCAGCTGACACGGCCACTGTGTTTGTGTTTGATTGGGTGCAACCTAGTGAATCATCGTCCCTCAGTTCTTAGGCGAAGATTGCAACATTCCTTTAGAACCTGTTCCGTTGCCCACGACCACCGCCCGACAGAGGTCTGCTCTCCACGGGGTGCGAGGCGCTGTTTCTGGTGCTCATCTCGTTCCTATTATCTCCGGTGCCTTTTTGCAATGCTCTATCTTGTGAGATTTAATGGCCATCTAAGATGCATCATGATTTCTCTCTTAGCTGTGTGTATTCTACTGAGAAAGAGCAAAAATGCTGCCAGTTTTAATTGCAAGATGCCACTTAATCGTAAGAAGAGCAAAGCCCCAGTCCTTTGCCTGCTGCAGTAGCTCTGGCCGGCCGTAGAGGGGAGAAGTGAAGCTGTGTGACATGTGACCTCAGGTGAACTGTGGAAACCTGAACATGGTGATCATGACGAGACAGCACAGCTCCTTAACAGGCCCCGGAAGGCGCTGACCAGAATCGAGGCCCCTCCTCCCTCCATCGACCGAAACACCTGCTGAGAGTTTAGTCTGGGCTGCAGTAGCTGGTTTCGCTTTCCATGGTGTTCCTTACTCCTGATCAGCTGGAGTCAGGAAGACATTAATTGGAAAGTTCAAGAAATAAACAAGCTTTGAATTTTGCACTCTTCTGAGTAAAGCAGTGAAATCTCCCGCCATCCTGCCTTGTCCCACCTGGACGTGACTCGTCTCGTCCCTTTTGTCCAGCGTGTCCACACTGCAGGTGTCCCCCACCGGTCAGTTCCTCAGCAGCCCTCCCAGGCGTCAGAGCGACTGCCGTGGTAAAGCAGCGCTTGGGTTCAGGAGGCCCTTCCCTCATTTTACCTAACGGTGGCCCCAAAGCCCCAGAACAGGGATGCTGGCAACTCAGACGTGCCCGAGAGAAGCGCTTCCTTAAGGAAAGAGGTGAATGTTCTCCACTTAATATGGAGAAAAGGAGTTGTAGGTGGAGGATGCTAAGAGTTATGGTAAGAACAAGTCTATCTGTGAAGTTGCCCAATGTTTGTATTAAACTTTATCGTAAGTATGTGTGTGTATTGGGTTTAGTCCTACCGCGGTTTAAGGCATTCGCTGAGGGTCTTGGAACGAATTCTCCAAGGAAAAGGTAGGACTACTCTACGTCCTCACAAACTAGGGGAATATAACTTTAAAAAAAAGTTGCTCTTTGAAAAAAATATGCAAAACCCATTCCTGTGGAGCTATTTGCTATCTTCAAGGTTGTTTTCTCTAGTCTTCTTCTCAAGGGGAACAAAAATGTGTTTTATTATAAATCCAGGTAACATAGGAAAGTGGTAGTGTAGTTTATACTCCAAATGGGTGACAGAAGCTTCCATATTCTGTGTAGCTCAATACCCTTTTCCTCAGAAACTAATCCTGGATGCTTCCCTCTGTGTACAAAGAAATGCCAATGCCGAAAGATAGAAAACAAACTATTTCCATATATTTCCATCTATTTAAGAAAAATGGTATTTTTGAATATCATGCGAAAGTGATATTTGTAGCTGCTCAGCTTGAAATGTGGAACCAGAAGATAAAAATGAAAAACCAAATTGTGGCAAAGCAGTTTAATGGAATGACTAAAAAAGACGCTTGTATGAAATAATTATGGACTTAGCCAGGGATATAAAACATCAAGGCTGGTGCACTTCTAAATCAAAATGAGAGCATCCGAGTTTATTTTAAGTTGTCATGGTGGCTTTTTTTTTCACAAGGAAATTAAGCACAGAGTCCCAGAGTCAGCCCTCTTGTGGCAAATGTAGATAATGATAGAAATGATGATCTAAAAGATTCAAAACGAGACATTTTTCGGAGTTAGAGTTATTTTTCTCTTATACTAAATTTCAGAATATGTTTACTTAAAAAATCATTATAAGAGTTTGCAAGCACAAAGCAGAGTGAAAGTGTCTACATTCTGGAGTCAAAACAACCTGTTGGAAAATCCCCTTTTTGCCCCTCAAGAGCTGTTGCCGGATCTCTTGAGCAACAAATAATAAAGGGGAGGTGGAGGCGAAATGATTCCAGCAGAAGGGAGAGCCACCTTCTGAGGCAGAAAGAGTGTGAAAGCCACTGTTAGTGAGATGAGCACTGTGGAAAGCAGGAGGGAGCTGCAGAGAGACGGGCCAGTGAAGGTCACCAACAACTTTGGCGGCCACAGAGAGATGGCGCCTGACTCCAAGTGCGATGGCAGCTGCTGGGGAATTGGAGGAGGATCCGGATACGGTCCGATTCGCATCTGCATGGACCGCATGGCTGCTACATGGAGCACTGACAGCCGTGAGACGAGAGCAAAATGGCCTTTTGCTGTTTCCTTCGAGGGGTGATGGTTGTTTGGACTTGGATGATGGCAGGGATATGATTCACAGAGGTCAGGTTCAGGGTCCATTTTAAAAGGATGTGGGAAGGGGGAGAAGAGAGACTTTATGGGCTATCATGAAGTTTCGATCTGGGCAACTTGAGCTGTGGTGGAAATACGGCTTGTCAAGGAGAAGTGGGATTTAGTGGTGGCAGCGGGAACTTAACAGTTCTGGTACAGTATAGACGTGTCCAGTTTGAGGCGTTGCACAGAGAGGTATTTGAATCTGGAGTCTGGGGTCGCCTGGGATGGACACATAAATTTAAGATTCTCAAGTTTAAAGATTTCACTTAATCCTTTATTGCTGGGAAACAAATCTCGATAACAACAACAGCAACAAAAATAAAACC
>PVKM010038374.1:0-14165 GCA_004027735.1 Carollia perspicillata
GAAGCCTCCAGGGAGATGGGCAATACTGAGGGCTGGGTTCTGCTTAGCAGGTGTCTTCACTCAGCCACCTCCTTGGGCTAGAAATGCATACGTCCAAACATCACTCTGAAACTGCTTCCCTTGCGCCTTTTCTTTACCAACAGTGCAGTCATTGGCCCCTTCTGTCCTGGAGCCTTGGTCCCGAGGCTATCAACCTGAACTACAGAGGGTCATCGGGCCGTCCTCCTCCTTGAGATTCCCTTCCATCTCTCTCCACTCAGTAGAGTGAGTTCTTTTCTAAAGGAAGGTGATTTATTTTTCTGATGGGAACAATGTAAGTATGGTGGGGGGAAGAAGGATAGGCCAGGAAAAGAGGAAAGAAAGATATAAAAATAATTATATTAGCCACTGTAGGCAGCATTTTTTCTTCTCTTTTCTCTTTCATCACTTTGACTTTTTATTTTTTTGTACTTCTATTTTTATTTTAATAACCTTATTGTATAAGTGTCTTTACTTTTGGTTACCTCAAACTCTTTTTGAAGATACTATATTTGTGCAAGAATAAAATGTAATACAATCCAATCTCAGCCTCATTCCAAAAGCTGACTCAAGCCCTCTGCCACGGGGGGAAAAGTTAGCAAATAGCCCAGCAGCTGATTCCTTGTACCAGCATTGTTTTTAATATCACACTTCATTTCATATCAGTATATAAGATTCCACAAAAAGAAAGAAAAAATGTTACCTGAGGAATTCTTGTTTGGAAATATATATCAGATTTCACACACTTCTTGTTTAACTGCCTTTGGATTTTACCTCCTCTCTGTTCTCCACAGGATGCAAGATGTACCTATCAGAAAGAAATAATGGGACTATTAAACCATTGTTTGCTAGCCACCTGTGTAAAAACAGCTCCACAGATAGAGCAGTCCCTCCTCGGTGGGATTTACTTCTCTTTTTTTTGAGGCTCATTTAACCCAGGGGTAGGGTGTTCAATAACAAGGAGCAATATTCAGGATTTTTCCAGGAAAGTGGTGGAGACTTCTTGCAAGAGCCCCATGGCCATTTTGTGCCCTTATGTGTGCTTTCCGTTTCCAATCATAGTGGCAGGGATGTGTCATTTATTTTTTTTTTAATTTTTATTTATTGATTTAGAGAGAGAAGAAAGGAGAGAGAGCGAAACATCAATGTGTTGTTCCACTTATTTATACATTCATTGGTTGATTCTTGCATGTGTCCTGATTGGAGACTGAACCCACAAACTTGATGTATCGGATGATGCTCTAACCAACTAAGCTACCCGGCCAGTGTGGGAAGGTGTCACCTAGAATGCTGAGGTATTAAGTTTTGTGTAGTGGCAGTATCATAGCCAATGAGGGCTATATGAGGTGTGATTATTGCTAACACAATGCTAATGTGTTACTGTTACCGAAACACGCCCGGGGGAAAGGGGTCGTACCACCTGTCACCTATCAGGCAAGACTCCAAGCAAAGTTTGATGGAAAGGAAAGAGGAATTTTTTATTTTAAGTAGGCAATTTGAAATAAAGATTGGCAGTTTCTGCCCCAAAACCCATTCCCTGGCAAATAAGGCACAATCAGAAAAACAAACGCCCTACCATCCTCTGCTAGGCCAGGCCAGCCCTGGGCTGCACCCATAATTCCCCTCCCCCTTTCTTAGAGTGCCTTCCTGGGGAATGGTGCAGGTGGCTGAAGCATGCTTACAGTCATGGTCATGATTGGTTCAAGGCCTCTGGTTCAGGGTAAAGATGCAAAGTTTTGACCCCCAGCCATGCGGCATCCAGGCTCCGAGGGCCTGGGCCTCCTCCCCTTGCCTGTTTTGCTGCACTCCGGGCAGGCCCTGGAGCACAGGGCAGGGCTCCAGGAACCTCCCTAGGCTACGCGGTCTCTTGACGGCCTGGGAGCCTGAGCCTCCCATGTCCAACTGGCCAGGGAAGCAGGGTTTCAGAGTATACGCCGTTTGGGTGTGCCATGGTATTTTAAGACTTCCTCCGACAATCCTATGGACAGGATAGGATATGGACAGTAGAAATGGACAGGAGGGATGTCCCTCCATCCAATCCCCTGGTCAACTCTAGCACTCTTCTCCTTTCTTCTTTTTTTTTTTTTAAATAATTCTAGTCCCTCGGCATGGGATTGGTTGCTGGGCAATGCACACTTGCACAGTTCAAAATCCCCACCCACCCCTTTTGGGGAGAAGTGTCCCCACTACATTACAATGAGCGTATAATGAGGATATGGGTAACCATAAAGTGAAATTAGTTGCCATGTTGGGTAAGCTAGTCTCTGCCAGTTCTAAGCCATTAATCTGTTGGAAATTGATCTTACTAACTCCTTGACAGTCCCTGTAGTCCCCCTTATCAATAACTGCCGTTTCGCCACATACCAGCATTAACCCAACAAAGCTGATTTTCCCAACTGTCAAGAATCCCAATTTACAAGGCATGTCACGGGGGTCCTATTTGTAAGTAAAGTCGCTCCCAACTTCTAAACAATACTTTCCCAAATTCTGTTACAGATGGGGAGAGAGAGACCCGAGTCAAGAGGCTCTGTCCCCTGCCTCGGTTCTTGTCTCAAATTCAAGTGAGAGACAAACACGTACAGTGGAAATGAGACACCAAGTTTATTTATGAAATAAACAGGAGCACAAAGCTGCAAGCAGGCACCTGGCAAGTCCAAATGCCCCACATATAGAGGAAAGAAAGTGGTTAGTAAGTTTGTTAGTAAGTTAGTGAGTTTGTTCTATACACTCTAGCGGGGGCCACAAGTGGGTACTTAAAATGTTAACTAGCAGCTAGGAATGAGCAGCCAGAGGGGAAATAAAGCAAGGCCCTCACCATTACACTCTAACAAAGAACTTAATGCAGGAGGCTAGAAGCAAAAGGGAGACATGTCTCACCAGTTAACTCAGCAGTCCTGAGTTCGTTTTGATAAGATTGTTGGGTGCCCTGAGCATTACAAGCAAAATAGCACAGGAGGAGGGGAGAGTCCTTGAGTCAGTGCTGAGAAAAGAGGTTTCTGTAACAATCTTCCTAAGATGCTGGGTGTTCTGAACGTCACAAGCAGGAACTGCACAGGAGAAATAGGGGGGCCTATGCTGGGAACGAGGGCCTTTGTAACAGTTTCACTAAGACAAAGAACCTTTACTAACTGAAAAAGAAAGCCTTTGTGGCTGGACATTATTCCCAAGGGGAAGAAGGAGGGGGGAACCTAGAAGCCCGCTAAGGTATATAACCCCCAAACCCCAATAGCCGGTATGCTTAGATTAACTAAGTACCCTCGTGTAGCCTCCGCTCAAGTGTATAGAACAAACTTACTAACAACTTTCTTTCCTCTACACGTGGGGCATTTAGACTAGCCAGGTGCCTGCCTGCAGCTTTGTGCTCATATGTGTTTCATAAATAAACTTGATGTCTCATTTCCCCTGTTTGTCTCTCGCTTGAATTCATGTCTTGCAAGTGAGACAAGAACCGAGGCAGGGGAGAGAGTCTCTTGACCTGGGCCTCCCTCTCCCCACCCATAACAATTCCACAGGAGTGAGTGTCAAAAAACCAGAAAACAGTAGTGGTGAAATTTCTCTCAGGAATCAAAGTTGAAGAATCTTTTAGGAAAATAACCATAATTATGACCTCTTTCCAAACAGACCTTATTTCCTACCCAGTCCAACACACACATACACAATTTGCTCAGGAAGATTTGTCTGGAGACTTGAGAGGACTTCATGAATCCCTGTTAGTCAGCATCCCCTCCTTTGTCTCATGCTGCCCACCCCCACTCCCCCGTGAGGGCTCCACAGCCCCCTCCCCCACCTTCTGCACTGCTTTCAAAACACCTCCCTCTGTGTAACAGTCTGGGCTACTCCTCTCCTGGGCCAGGCTGGCAGATCTCGCCCGTGTCATTCTTGCTCATCTGGATAATCAGATGTTAGAGCCGAAATAAAAAGCAGAAATAAAGAAAGGAGCTGCTTTGGTCAGCCAAAGAGTTTCCTGTGCCCTTCAATGCCCATCCCCTGATTTAAGTTGTAATACTAGCATGCAAAGTTCCTGATGACTGGGGAAGGGGGAAAGGCAGGGTAATTGTAGCAGAACCTACTCCCACTACCAGCCTGGGATCAGCTGCTGCAAACTGAGGTTCTCCGCCTTAATGCTGGCATACCTTTCCAAACGAGCTACAGCTGCTTTGTGTCTTGAACCTTGCAGCCAGGCTTAGGGATATGTATATGTATATGTATATGTATATGTATATGTATATGTATATGTATATGTATATGTATATGTATATGTATATGTATGTGTATGTGTATGTGTATATGTATATGTATGTGTATGTGTATGTGTATGTGTATGTGTATGTGTATGTGTATATGCATATGCATATGCGTATGCGTGTGTGTATGTATATGTATATGTATATGTGTATATATATGAGAATGACAGCTTTGAGACATAATTCACATACCATGCCACACAACTGTTGACCTTAAACAAATAGGCAGATATTTCCCCAGCAAAATGGGTTTATTTTGGAACAACAAATAAGCGTTATTTGGAACATGGAGGCTAATGGCAAAACGTGTACAAGTCCAGAAAAACAAAGGAGAGGAACGTTCTTTTATGGACTTCAGAAGGGCTGTTGTAAACAGAATCCGTTGGCAGAAAATGAAAATGCAAAGTATAGTGACTTTTCATTGGCTGAATTGTGCAGTCTCCCATGGGCAGAGCTGTTACTGGGAAAGGAGCAATCCTGCTTCTGCTGAGGCATGAATGTAGTATGACTTCCTTTGGAAGATGCAAAGGAAGTTTCTTCCTGTTGGGGTCAGTAGTGTGCATTGGTGACAGGTATATGAGAGCTCTCTCTTCTAGACTCCTGACTCCATTTTAAATGAGATTTGCTTATTAATTTTCACACAATTCACCCTTGAAACGTGTACAACTCAGTGGATTTTAGTATATAAACAGACTATTCAGTTTGAGAAACTTTCATAACCCTGAAAAGAAACCCCGTACTCCTTAGCAATCACTTACCATTCTTCCCTCCCCACCCCTTGCTTCTGGCAACCACTAATCCACTCTCTATGTCTATGGGTTTACCTATTCTGAATATTTCACATAACTGGAATAACAGTATGTGGCCTTTTGTGGCTGGCTTTCTTTCACTTAGCATAATACATTCAAAGTTCATCCACATTGTAGCATATATCAGTATGCAATATTGTGATTTATGAGAAATATATATTTGGTCACTCAGATGACCAAATACATTTGTCATATTTATTCAGTCTTACTCCGCATTCCTGTCTCATAAATTCCAAAGCCTTTGGGCTTTCCTGAGGGGCAAGAGCAATGGGAGTATCTTTTGTTATAATAGTTTTCCTTGTGTCCTCAGTTTCTGAAATCACTTCACAACCATAAAGGTGAAATGAGCATCTTGTTATTCATAACAAGTCCTTTTTCACCACAACTGTGTTTGTGTTAATGAGGTAACTTTTGGAAAGCACTTAAGAATGAGGGCTGTTTGCCAAAGAAACCAAGCATTGATAGAGGGTTAGAATTTTCAGTCCTAACCGCAGACCTCCAGGGAAGAGAAACGGACTAGAGATTGAATTCAATAACCATTGGCCAGTGAGTCAGTCCATCATGCCTATGTAATGAAGCCTCCATAAAAAACCAAAAGGAGAAAGTTCAGAGAGCTTCTGGGTTTGTGAACACATGGAGATTCGAGAAGAATCTGGAGAGAGCATGAAGTTCCTCACCCCTTTCCACATACCTTGCCCTTTGTATCTCTTCATCTGGCTGTTGATTCATATTCTGTAATATACTTTGTAATCAATTGGTAGTGTAGTGAGTAAATGGGTTTCCTGAGTTCTGTGAGCTACTCTAGCACATTAATCAAACACAAGGAGTTGGGGGACATTCTTATGGGACTGAATCCTTAACCTGTGGAATCTGATGCTATCTCTAGGTGGAGAGTGTCAGAATTGAGTTGAATTGTAGGATACGCAGATGTCGTCTGAAGAACTGGTTAGGATGTGTGGGGAAAAGCCAGCCCCTCCCCCCCACATACACGCACTGGAATTAGTGTCGGAACCCTTCAGCACCCTCTCACTACTCTCTCCTCCCTTGGCTCCTATGAAATCATTGTCTCCTAGGCTCTCCCTCTGCTTCTATTCCTATTCATTCTCATTGTCCTTGCTGGCTTCTCTTCTACCCAATTTTTTTTTCTTCTACCCAGTTTTTAAAGTTAATACATTTAAGAGTTCTAGTCCGACTCTCTGCTGTAGGTACTCCAGTCGAGAGGGACAGACGACAGCTGCCAGTGGCAAGTAGCCTGCAGCATTTGCTGTTGGTCAAGGTAAATTCGCCCCTCAATCCCAAACCTTCCCTCAGTGGATTAACAGGAAAACCAGTAATGGAGAAACTTAAGTGGGGAGAGGAGTACGAAGGCTACCTGGGATCTGTGGATGGCTATACGAACGTGCAGATTGCAAACAAAAGAACACATAGATGGAGCACTGTCTGGACATCTGCGTGAAGTTTTAATAAGGTGTAATAATGTCCTTTATATCAGGGGTTTGAGGAAGAGAAAGAAGATGGGGAAATGAAAGAATAGCATCTTCCATGGGGAATTTTTAACGTATATTTCTAGACAATAAAAATTTGTTTTCTTTGTTTGTTTGTTTTTTAAAAAGAGCTCTAGCCTGACACTTCGTCTCACTGTACACCCCTCCCTGTTTAAGACTTCGGTCACCATCAGCTTCAACTCTAGTGCTCTAGTGCTGATAATTTGCAAATCTCCACCTTCAGTCTCGATCCCTCCGAGATCGAGATCCTCATATCCAACTGCCTACTGGACATCGTCCACCTGGGTTCACCTATTCATTCCATAAATACAGAGTCCCTACTGTCAGGGAAGAAGAAATTTCCCTCTACCCATCTAGGTTCTTCTGGCTGGTCTAAGAATTAAATCAGCATATCACAGGTTAACAGGGAAAAAAATCCAATTTAATTTTATACACATGAGGATTCCACAAGACTATGGGGGGCAGGGGGCACCAAGGAGAGATTGGGCAGTTGAGGCTTGTGAGCCATCTTGAGCTAAGGAAAAGAGGGTAGTGGTTTGTGACTTCGAAGAGGAGGCAGGCAATTCAAATAGAGATGAAAAAGTAAATGTTTGATAAACAAATGTTTGCTGGATCCTGCAGAGACCATGGGACACAAAGCAGGCTCTGGTCCCTAAGGTCCTCAAGTCTCCCCCACCACATCTCGCCCATATTCTTTGTAGATATCTCTGGTGGTAGCTCTATTCCAGGAATAAGCACTTTATCTAAATTCTTTTAGGCAATTAAGAGGGAGATTTAAAAAACTTACTGAGTCTTCTGTTTCTTAAAAATAATCATCCTAAATTTATACTCATGCCAGAGACAATACTTTTGGATGGCGATTTTTGCTCCCCACACTACTATTTGCTAGGTCCTGTACTAACTAGTTACTGTAGACACTAGAGGTGAGTAAAGTAGACATGATATGTGAAGTCTTAGAATTTAACATTTTAGTAGGGAAAATTGGCATTAAATACATATACTCACAAATAAATAAATAATTACACGCTGTGATGAGGGCTTTGGGAGAAAAGCAAAGGGCAGGGAGGGGGTGTTACAGCAGTAACTCAAGCTCAACTTTTCAAACTGAAATAATGACGATTCCCTGCAATCCGATCCTCCTCCTTATTTCCGTGTTATTTCCTATCCCAACATGTATTCAATAGATACTCAATAGCTTTAATGAGTATCCACTAGGTGCCAGACAAAGCCCCTTCCATCCAATTGCCCAAACCTAAAACCTGGGAAATCATCTTACACAACTTCCTCATTCCCTAACATCCAGTTGATATTAATTCTCCATCGAGCAGTTCTATCCACCTAGTGCACCCAGTCCCCTCCATCTCCACCTTACTGCCTTAGTCCAGGCCACGAGTATCTGTTACCTGAATTCCAGCAACAATTTCCTGCGATTACCTCCGGTTGCTCTCTCCACAGGGCCCCTGAGTTTATTTCTAAAACAACTTTGATTATGTTTCTCCCCTACTTAAAAGCCTTCTAAGCTCCTCACTGTCTTCAGACAAATCCAGATTCCCGTGGAGGAACAAAGTTTAATGTTGCGTTCTGATGTGAATCTGCCATCCTTTATTTTAACCAGTCTGCAAGGAGAAAGCTAGACCCAAAGAGTATGTCGCTTTATGACTAATGAGAGAAGCTACACACTATGTATATTGGGTAGAGAATATACACAGTATGTACATTGGTAGGTTACTTATCAAAAATCTGGTCAGTTAATTGATAGATAGATTAGTTGTAAAAATTCAGTTTCATACATCAAATTCATTATATAGATTAAAGAACAATTGCAATGTAGTATAATACGTGGTTTATTAGCTTTGTGGTGATCATTTACTGTGTAGTTATAAGAAACGTTTCTAGGAGATCAAACTAAAACTTAGGCATTAAACAAATATGATGGTGCTCTTTATTACTTTTTCAGTAGTTTATGATAACAAGAGACAAAACCTAATAATTTAACTTAAATATGCCATGGGCCCCACCTAGATAGTCTCCATGTTTATTATGCTCTTCTATCGATAGGACTTATTCCCTAATCTCTCTCTTATCTTATTGAGGAAAATAACTAGCATAGGAGTACTGCAAGTTTTCTATTTCTTCTTTCAACGAGATTATTTATTCCCAAGATTTCTCATCAAATATTAATATGATCAATATTTTATTTTAATGTTAACTAAAGTTGAATAAAAGTGAACACGAATCATTTTTATTTCCACGCTCCTTGGAAATGAAATGCTTGACATGAAATGCTCTGGCCGTGGCTTGCCTCTTAGCTGCATCTCTCACTGTGCCTTCAGTTGAGGTCTGAGCTCTATCCATACGAAACCATCGGCAGTTTCCTGAAAGGGCAATGCCATTTGCACTTCTGTGACTGTGTTCCCTCTACCAATTTTATCCAAGTCTTAAGGAAAATGCTGATGTGAATAGACCATTGGTTTATAAATGCATCTGTAACACTTCATTATACTTTTTGATTTGTGCCTATTGCCCCTACTACACTATAACTTTCTTGGAAGCAGAAATCATGCTATTAATTTTTTCCCCAGAGCCTAGCTAAGTGCTCAACACAAGTGTTCATTAACTGTGGAATAAATGCTTGAGTTAAAGAATAACTGAATGAACCATATATTTAAAGAATAGATCCCTTTTACATGCTAAAAACATCCAGAATAATCATAGGAGTTGAACGGGAAAGGAAGTCCATAAGGTGGGTGTCCAAGTCTGCAAAGAACTTGAGGAGAGGGATCTAGGGCTGATACATTACCCAAAGAGGGTGACAGTACACATAAATAATAAAAGTAAAGAGGATGGTAGAAAGTGTAAGGCTTGAAGGACAAAAAGGTTTTGTACCGATGGGGAAGCACAAAGAAAACCAATTGAATGACAATACTGCCTCTCAGTGGCACCTGGAGTAAAAGCCTCCATAGCAGAGAACTTCCACAGAACAAGTTTTCTTATACTGAGTAGCTCTGGACCATGAACTATGTCAGGCACCTTTATCTCATTTAACCCTCACGACAACCCGTTGTTGAGAAGACATAGCATGTAGCTTAGGGGTTAAACACACAGACTCTGGAGCCAGACTGTCTGATTCCCAACTACTGGCTGTGTGACCTTGGACAAATTACTCAAGCTCTCTGTGTATTTTCCCATGTGTAAAATAAGGATATTTGTACATACTACATAAGGTTCTTATGAGGAATAAATTCTTTTTTTAAAGATTTATTTATTTTTAGAAAGGGGAAGGGAGGGAGAAAGAGAAGGAAACATCAATGTGTGGTTGCCTCTCATGCACCCCCTACTGGGGACCTGGCCCACAATCTAGATTTGTGCCCTAGACTGGGAATCGGACCGGGGACACTTTGGTTCGCAGGCCAACACTCAATTCACTGAGCCACACCAGCCAGGGTGTGAGGAATAAATTCTTAAAATGGTACTTGATGGCATAGCATATGCTGTAGTAATGTTAGCCTTTATTTTTCCTTTTTCTGATGAGAAAGAATGTTGAATAAAGCAAGCATACAGTAGGAATTCAATAAATATAACTTCCTTTTTTTTCTTCCCATATGTCTTAGCTCCTTAAGCTGCTGCACTCCTTGGTGTTCTTGACATTTAAATAGGGGACTCCCAGCCCTGGCTAGTGTAGCTCAGTGCACTGAGCACGAGCCTGCAAACAAAAGTGTTGCTGGTTCGGTTCCCAGTCAGGGCACATGACTGCATTGCAGGCCAGCCCCTCAGAAGGGGATGCACAAGATACAACCACACAATGATGTTTCTCTCCCTTTCTCCCACCCTTCCTCTCTGTCTAAAAATAAATAAGTAAAATCTGTAAATAGGGCACTCTCAAATAGCCCATAGAAGTCTGTTCCTAGAGGCAGTAATGAGGAAGCTGAGAAACCTCCATTTAAAAAGTCCAGGAGAACATGATTCTGGAAAAGAGCACTCTACAGCAAAGGTACTCTCGTTCCTTTTATTATAGTGAAGACCTTCCCAGCAAATGAAATTCACCCTACCCAAAACAGGATGCATAGGGATTGTGAGAATCAACTAAGCTTTGTGCAGGAAGCCAGGTTTCTAGGAACATTCAAGTAAGTATGATCTTCCTAGATGCCTTTTTAAAAAATATTTTATTTTTGATTTTAGAAAGAGGGGAAGGAGGGAGAAAAAGGGTGAGAAACATTGATGTGAGAAAGACTGGCTGCCCTACTGAACCTGCAACCCAGGCTTCCACCCTTACTGGAATTGAACTGGTGACCTTTCAGTTCAAGGGGCAATGTTCAAGGGACAGTGGCCAACCAACTGAGCCACATCGTCCAGGGCCCAGACCCCATTTTTTTACCACACTACTGACAGGAGCTGAGGAACCATAATCATTTTTAAGATTAGGCTAATAATAACTTACTACAGACTACTCCCTCCTTACTCTTCTACTATTATTGTAAAAATAAAATTTATGAAGATAATGGATTTTTTAATTGTATTTATTTATAGAGGGAGGGGAAGGGAGGGGAAAAGAGAAGGAGAGAAACACTGAGATCAGCTGCACACCAGATCAGGGACTGAACCTACAACCCAGGCAACAGGTAGTCTGAACGACTCCCAACCAAGTCAGATGGCCCACTCCAACTCCACATTTGCAATAAGGTGTATCTTTACCAGGTAAGATGGACCGATCTGCATATCAACTGCACACAGACTCCTTTCATACTTATAAAGTTCTCCATGATTCTGCAAGCTTCCTCTAATTCAGGTTTTAGTATTCCTGGGTGTTCTATTTGAGAGTCTGAGTATACAAACAAGATCATATACAAAAGAACTCTGACCCACAGCCTGCAGAAGCCTACCCAGGAAACCAACACTTCTATTTATAATAAATACCCAGGAAGCCAGCCTGCTATAAATCAGACCTCCTGTCTCTAGTGATAGTCCAAGAAGCCACGTAATAAACCCTGTAACATTTGGCCCCAAATCTCTAGATTAATAAACTGCACCTTCCCTAATTTTTGTCCCCACTTGTAACTTAGAGGGGGCAATTGGCACTCCTAACGAAATCGCATAGGATACCCCACTCCTAGTTAGTCCACCTACAGCTTCCCGAAGCAAGCAGCCTTGAATTAGGGTACACCTGGAACCTTCTCTTTTTTCTGCCGTAAAGCTTTCCCTGCCTTTGAGTCTCTGCCAAAATGCAAGTGACAGTGACTGTCTCCCTATCTTTACAGCAAACCCTGAATAAATAGTCTTTACTTTTCGCATTTGGTTGAGAAAGATTTTCACGTGTTGGGCCTAGTAATTTTGTGACAAACTAATTTCTAAACACTTTTAAAAATGTATTGGTTTACATTGGTTAAATGTGTTATTTCTATAATATTCATAAATTAGCAAACATCTTTTTTACTTCATCATTATAACCTAAGTCAATATGCTCAAGGGCTCGCCTTTCTGCAGCCCATCTTCCTGGAATTGGAGGGTCTTCTGCCCACCTGAACAGAAGACCCTTTGTCAGAGCGGGTGGGCGGAGAAGACAGCGGGAACGCCTCCCACGCCGCAGCCAAACCCCCAAGCGGAGACTACAATTCCCAGCGACGCCTGCAGACGGCAGGCCGCGGCCACCACGCGCCTGCGCAGTGGTTAAGGCTCCTGTGAGGTTCCCGCCAATTCTTGTTGTTATTTTGCCGGGCCTGAGTACCACGCTCCATGGAGTCGTTTGACCCCGCCGAACTACCAGAGCTGCTTAAGCTTTATTACCGGAGGCTTTTTCCCTACGCTCAGTACTATCGCTGGCTCAACTACGGCGGAGGTGATGGCGGCCGGGAGCGGGGTGTGTAGTGGGCGGGGAAGGGAAAATGAAGAGGTTCAGGGCGAGTGCTTTGGCATGACAATATGAAGTCCCCTGTGCTTGCGAGTGTTGGACAAGGCGCCTTCACAAGGCGCATTATGTTGAGCCCTCCCCAGCACCACCTCTGAAATGTAAATGGGCTGAGGATATAATGACCAGCTTGCGGCTACACAGTGTAAAGGAGAGCCGCTGGTCCTATCACTGCGTGGCAGGATTCGCATTGGGTGCCGAGTTTACATGCCGCGGTTCCTGAGCCAAAGGGTTACAGGGTCGTAGTATGAAGCTGCAGAGACTTGATCTGCATCAGGGACAGAGGGCCATCTCCCAGAAGACGAGAAGTGCTTAACTCGTCTCGATTGAGTTGCCCACCTAGGAGATGGAGGTGGCCTGCCGAGGTGACAGAGGTGGCATTATATATTTAAACTATTTCTGCATATTTTTTCATTTTAACTATTACCTATGAAATGCCGTGGGGTAAGCACCTTCAAGTTACGGACTAGGTCTCGCCTTTTTTATTGTTGTTTACATCTAGCACAGTGTTGGGCGCAAAGGGCTAATAAAAATATCCTATTATGGGTTAATGTTATAAGGCCCAGAGCTGAATAAAGTACCAAATTAACTTAAAATGTACATTTATTTTGCAGTGATAAAGAATTACTTTCAACACCGTGAATTTTCATTCACATTGAAAGATGATATTTACATTCGCTATCAATCCTTCAACAACCAGAGTGATCTGGAAAAGGAGATGCAGAAAATGAATCCGTACAAGATTGACATAGGCGCGGTATATTCCCACAGAGTAAGATAATCGGTTTTTTATGTATTTTGTTGGTTGGTTTTTTACACCAAGAATCTCCAGCGTTTTGAGATAAATTTTTAGGGTTTATTCTGAAAAATAAGTAAAGCCACACTTCATTTAACTGTTTTTGCAAGTAAATTGGGGTTTTTTGTTGTTGTTTTTGTTTTTGTTCTTTGATACTCTGCATTACTGACTGGAAATTATTTATAAGTGAATTGGTTGTGTTCTCACTAGGACAAAAAAATGAGTATGTGGCTGAAAGACTAAATGTGGAAGTCAGCATGGTTTAAGGAGGGAATTAAAGGAGAATTACACTCTCTCCCTGCATTGGAGTCATTCTTTATTCCTCTCACATGCCCATATCCCTTCGATTAGGAAATCTCTACCATAATAACATCTGAGATCCAACTAGTGCTACCAGGGCTACCACCACCATCATCATCTTTCATCTGAATGACTAATGTCTTCCTAACAGTTTGCTCCTGTAGATTCTGTCATCTCAATTCAGCACTCAGAGTGATCCTTTTAAAACAAGTCGGACCCTGTGATTCTTGTGCTCAAAACCATTCTCCAGTGGCTACCCATTTCACTTCAGAGTAAAAACCCCTCTCTCCCCCTCACTCATTCCTCCCCTGCCACACTGCCCTTACTCAAGCAGTTTCCTGCCCAGAACCCATTTCCCCAGATATCTTGGTTCGTTCCCTCACTTCCTCACTTCCATTCAAGTCCTTACTCAGTAAGGCCTACGGCAACGTGCCATCTCTTGTATCCCCCTGCCACTGCTGTATTTTAAGTGCCTGGCTGAGAGAGTACACCGTACCTACTCACTCAATGAACGAACATACCAAAAATTGCCCTTCTTCCTCTCCTTAAAAATGCACACATGGGGGGAAAATACACACATAGGACAATAGC
>PVKM010038375.1:0-14129 GCA_004027735.1 Carollia perspicillata
AGGATCTCATGAATTGATCTGATACATTTATACTTGCATTTCCCCCTTTTTATAGGCAAAGAGACTCAGAGGCTCATCATCAATCAGAGGAAGGGCTGAAAGTAGAGCCTAACCCGATTTCCCCCCCGCCCATTCTCCAGTGGGTTGACGCTGTTATTTACCAATTGTGGGCTGAGAGCAGTGAGGAGTGGGAATATAGACATCTGAAGAATTAAACAGCAGTTTAGTCTGGTGAGAACGCTTGGAATAGCAGTCGATAGGAGGAAAAGGCACACAAAGGAGACGCCCTTTAGCAGGACCTCTGAAAATAAGTCAGTGTTCACTAAGTCAACGTGGAGGCCAGGAGGGCAGAAGAAGAAAGGCCTTTCCAGTGAGAGCAGCAGGAGAAAAACCACAAGGCATGGAGTGGGAGGTCCCAGTGGGAAGTGTCTGGAGGAGAACAGACTGTGGCTTCGAAGGCAGAAGTTTGGAGCTTTGTTTCGCAGGCCGAGGATCAATACTGAAGGATTCATGCAGGTTAAAGTCGGTTCTGTGTCAGAAAGCTTACTTAGTGACAATGTCCCAAATAAACTAGAACTGGAGATGGGCTGGACACAGGAAGACTTAAAAGGTTATTTTGGCAGTTCGGGAGAAATAAGAGCTAGAAAATGCTGAATCATTTCAGAAGGGAAACTGACAAATCTTAATGGCCGATTGAACAAAAGGAAGAAAAGTAAGACCAAAGATGAGACTGAAGCTCGAAGGTCAGAAAAGACATCGTGGGTGATGTCATTAACTGAGTAAATGAACCCAGGGAGTGTTCTAATCCTTGGGGAACTTTCAGATGGTCTCTCAGAGCTTCTTTTGGACCCTACAAAGATCATAAGTTTATGGGCAATAAACATAAAACTTTATGATAAAAACCATATCCATTAATTTAAAGTAAAGAAAAGAAATTTTTAAGTTTTCAGCAACAAACAATACACACACTTCAAATACTTCCCTGGGAAGTATCTATATGTAACCTAAGTGTAACACAGATAATTATTGTGACTTTGGAAGACAATTCTCAAACAGGAGGAACATCAAATACTTCCTTTTTAGTTATATTTATATTTAGTTATATTTAGTTTATTTATATTTAGTTCAGTTATATTTATATTTAGTTATAGTTACAGTTATTAACAGTGTCAACAAACCAAAGGCAAATAATTTAATTTAATGAATCGGGATTTATATTTTAACACAAAGAAGTATAATTTAACTCCAGACTAGATTTATGCATGGGTATGGATAGATACTCATTCAATCAATGGGAGGTCACTAGAGGAGATTAAAAGATAAAGGTTTTGCCCCTTCCTCAGGGAATCTCCACTCTTACTTACCATGAGTTTTAACAAAATACAGGACATACACGGGTTCATGTCCATTAGCACTTTAAAAAGAATATCAAGGACTCTGTAAGACCAGTCATGAATATAGACTGAAATTATTCGCAGAAGTAGCTTAAGTCTTTTCATTTTTATACACTATTCTTAGGCCATCTTTTCTAAGCAGTTGTCATCTGATGATTCCAAATAAAGTCCCCTATCCTGGGCTTCAGCTCCTCTTCAGCTAGATACCATACCTCTCAACTCAAACTCAACACAGCCAGACCTGAAGTCAAATCTTCCACCACCCTACATCTGCTGACACCTGCTACCTTGTCGTCTATCTCGGCTAATGGAATTGTCATCTACCTACATTCCCTAAGTCTGACACTTAGGGTGTGTCGTCATCCAGGATTACTCTTCCTAAACACCTCAATCAGTCTCCACATCCATTTTCTAGTTCAATCTGCCCTCTGCCCTTTCAAACACATCACCAGTGCTGCTTCAGGACCCCATAGTTCTTGCTTGGACAATTGTAATACCCTTCTAATTTTTTACCCTGCCTCAAATATCCAATTCCCCACAGAATGATCTTCCTGAACTACAAATCTCTAATGCACTACACCATATTTTGGGATAAATATGTGTTAGTAGGTTCTCCTTGCCTTCTGGATAAATCCAAACATCTCAAGTGGTAAGCAAAATAATGGTCCTCCAACGATGGCCATGTCTTAATCCCCAGAGCAAGTGATTTAGCCACAGGCCAAGAATGCAGGCAGCCTCTGGAAGCTGAAAAAGACCAAGAATGTATTCTCCCCTAGAGCCTTCAAAAGGAACACAGTTCTGCCTACACCTTAATTTTAGCCCCAAAGACTAATTTTGGATATCTGACATCCAGAACTGTAGAATAAGAAATCTGTGTGTTGTTTTAAGCCATTAAGACTTTGGCAATTTGTTACAAAAGCAATAGGAAACTAGTACTCCTTTAGAGGGCATACAGGGCCATCACTGGTACCGTGCCTCTCCATTCACACTCAACAGCTCCAAAACTGAAGACTTACCTTTTGTCACCCCAAATCTGCTGGTACCTCATTCCTTAATTTCTATCTCGGTTGATAGAATTACTGTCTATGAGCATGCCTTCCATGGCCCCAACTCCTCAGTCAAACCAAACATTTATTTTTCTCATGTTTCTATACCTCTGCCCATGCAGATGCTTCTGCCTTCTCTACTCCTCCTTCACAAGTCCAGTAAAGCAGCACCTGCTTTGAGAAAGTTCCCTGGTTGTTCAGATGGAGGTACATGTCCCCATGTTCTGTGTCCTTCCAGTATTTTATACCTAACACAGATTTGTGTTTATCCCCATCTACTCCATCGGCCACCTTGTCTGGCCCCTCCGCTAGACCATCAGCCACCTGAAAACAGACACTCCATGTTAAATCATCTCTGCATCCCCATAACCTAACACAGTGCCTAACTCATAAAGGCAAATTGAATACAACCTGATGGTGAGAAAAAATAAAGAACAATAGACCAAAAAGAAAGCAGGGTTATAAGATGCAGATTCTAGGATAATGAGAAAATCTTCATTGTAGATAAATGTCCATGGAACTACCACAGAAAGAGGGATTAGATATGTAAAAGAAAAGAGAGAGAGAAATTTATCTTACTAGCCTTAAATAGTTCAAACAAGTGAGATCACTGACAAAAATAGAGGAACTATCCTTGAAAAGGAAAAAAGATTTATTTTTCTCTAAGTAAGAAAAATGCAAAAGATTAATACACAGATATTATTCATGAAAAGATAAATATAAACACATACAAAGGAAAAATGTATCCTTTCACAAGTTTAAGAGCTTAATTTTCTTTTAAGGCATTATGTTTATGGAGTTCCTTTGTATTTCTCCAAAATTTCTCAGTATAATTTTAACAATACATTGATTAGCTAGTAGTGCTTGGGAATTTTTAGGGTATCAGATCCTTTTTCCAGTTCATCTCCAACCAATTCAAGGTCTGCTAACACAGCCCATAACAAATCTCTGGTAGGCCAAGTCAAAACCAATGTTCCTACACAGGGTTCCTGTACCACAGGACCTCAGTCTAACTCCCTTAAATGTGTTTTTGACAAGCAAACCACACATCCCTAATGAAGCCAGTGGTGATGATATGACAACCAAAATGCCCCACAAATAAAGGAATACTGGGAATGCTTTATAGAGTCACCTGCATCAAATAACGACAGAGTACACAACGGACACTGCTCTCGCCAACCCACTTCTGGAACAAAAAAAAGAAAAAGAAAAGAAAGAAAACTCTCCAATACTGACAGATTTTGATGGAAGACAACCTTATAGAAGAATACGTTCCAGTGAGCAACTGGCTCCTGGCAGGAAACAGGCATGCAAGCTGGAGCACAAGCCCTCCTCGAGTCAGAAAAAGGCTTCTCCTGGCCGACAGCCCATCAAAGCAGCACTGCCTGTCGCTGAAGCTGCTGCTGAGTCAGCAGCTGGAGTTTGGTTGTTTAGATTTTAACTCCAGTCACTTTCTCCAACAATACTTACAAAGGTTTATTTTACCCAAAGGAGACCGACAATTACAAACGCCACAGTCAAGCTTTAGATACTGAACTAGTAAGCCAAGAACCTCCATCCGAGTTTCCATTTCCCTTTCAGTATGGCTCCAAGCAAGTCACCTTGGCCCGTTAAGCTGAAGCGTGTTACCATCTCACTCCTTCACCTACTTTCCAGTGCCCTACACAACTGACTGCCCCCGCACCTGACATGCCATCTGAAGGCTCACTCCATGTCTGGCAGGTTGGATGCCATTTCCGTGATTTTCTTTAAGAGATTATCTCACCTAATTTAATAAACAAACAAATGAGACCAATCACAACCCATTTTTTATCTTATTCGTTGATTAATTGACTTATTTTAAGCACCTGCTGCATACAAGCACTGGGCCTTCCCAGAAAGGAAGCTGCTGTACACTGCATGTGTCCCCCTAAAATGTATGTGTTGAAACGGAATCTCCAGTGTGAGAGTACTTGAAGGTGGGGCACTTGGGAAGTGCTAGGAAGTGAATGGGATTGATTAGTGCCCTTAATAAAAGAGACTCCAGAGAGCCCCCTCCTTCCTTCTACCATGTGAGAACACAGAGAATAGGAGAATCTGTGAACTGCGAAGCAGGCTGTCTCCAGACATCAAATCTGCTGACACATTCATCTCGAACTTCCCAGCCTCCAGAAATGTGAGAAATAAATTGATTGTTTATAAGCCACCCAGTCTGCAGTATTTTTGTTGCAGCAGCTAAGCTAAAACCGAAGCCAATGGCATAAGGGACTTAATACCACTACTCACACTGGCCTGCAGGATTGGCTCGTTTGGGGGAATGACACTTCCAATCAATAAAAATAGTTTCCTGAGTATCTACTCTGTTCCCAACGTCACAGCGTTCCAGGGGACTTATCAAAGATAGTTCTTACTCCCACAGAGTTTACACAGCAGTCAAAAAAATCAAAACACGTAAACATGAAAGAACAAGGGAAAGAGTAAGAGCCGGTGGAGAGCTCCATTCAAGGCAGATAAGAGTTGAAGAAAGGGAAGGAGTGTTTCAATATGGGCCAAGCCAGCTGAGACAGAGGAGGTTCAAGAGACCTGCCACTGCGCTGAGTGCACTCTTTAGGACAGTTCAGTTTTGGACTTTAGGAAAAGGAAACATGTGGGCCGGGGCAAAGTAGAGAATTTGCACAGCATTTTGAAGGCTGTCCGGAATATTTCCCACTTTAACCAAAGAAACTACTATAGATATTCCCCTCAAGCTAAGAAAATACAGAAATCACTTCGAGGGATGGAGGGAAAGGAGAAATATGAAAAACTATCCATAAGGCAACTCTTGGAAAAGAAATATTCATACCCCGTGAAGGGGAGAAGTATTACCAATTTTTATTTCATTCCATTATTATTTATTATTTTTGTTGAATTTTTTCCATTGCCATTTATCCTCTTTACACACCCCACCCACCCCTACAATCACCACACCGCTGCCCATGTCCATGAGTCCATTTTCCTTTCTGCACGATCCCTCCGCCCGCTAAACTCCTCCCGCCTTAGCTGTCATCCTGCTGTCTATCAGCCTGTCTCAGTGGTATTTTCCTTGTTAGTTCAGTGTGTTCAGTAGATTCCACATATGAGTGAAATCATATGGTATTTGTCTTTCTCTGACTGGCTTATCTCACTTAGCATAATGTTCTCCAGGTCCATCCATGCTGTCACAAAGGGGAAAATTTTCTTCATTCTTATGGCCAAGTAGTATACCATTATGGAAGTGCTTCAGACTTTACTCTACTATTCTTCTACAGGCTCTTATAGAAAGAGAACATTCCCCCATATGAAAAACAAATGCTCCTTTTACTGGTATTTACAAGTTATATTATGTGGAAATGACAATATAGATAAAACACCCTGGCTTTTTATTGAGTTGGGCCAATAAGAGACACCAGAGACCCAAAAAAGGCACAAAACCCCATGCCTCAGAATGTATGAGGCTCATTTCATGATTTACAAAACTTATCATTTCCACGATTATTACATAGTCTTCACAATCCACAGAATAAAAGCAGCTCTGTCAGACTGTAATAGATGTCAAAGAAGTAGCAATATCACAGCTACATTTTCATTAATGTTTATTGAATTTATATTTCCAACACTAATAAATAGTTTGGAAAAGAACAAATCAAGCATAAACATCACAGCAAAGAAGAGGAGAGAGTAGCACACACAATATTAAACGGTGTCACATTACCAGCTGGAAAAAAATGTCCTGGCTCCGGAGAATCAAAGGGGGAGAGGAACATTAAAAATGAAGCTAATGGTCTAACATTCGAACTGAAACAAGAACCACCCTTCTCCGTAGAGATGCTTTTTTTCCCCTTTCGGGTCATTTTGGCGACCTTTCATTAATCCGCTAAACTGATCTTTACTAATGTGGTAGTAATGAATGAATAGTTCTCAAGGAAGATATTATATAACAGCCAAACAAACTGCTTTTTTTGACAGTGATCTTTGGGAAAAAAAATTATCTTATTCAAAGGTTGAATTCAAAATACTGAAACAAATCTGTACCACCACAGCAAAGAAAGCTTGGATAAAGATAGGTCTTGGCAAGACTTGGCTATATTTTTCAAAGAAAAGAACTGCATTGTTTATCTAAAAGTGCTTTGTACACAGAAAGTGCTCAAAAAGCTACTCAATAAAAGAATTGATTAATTTTTTAATTAAAAAAAAACTGGTTTTCCAGGTCAGCCCAGCCTATACAATGAGAACAGCTCTTTCTTAGATGGAATTCTTTTCCTTCATCATTTCCAAATCCCGACCCCCACCCATAATTTCAATGAGCTCTAGCAGGCAATCATTTCAATCACTAAATAGGAATAATGCCTTATTTACAATGACTTGTTATTGCTTTCCCTCTACAAACAAGCACAACTTTTTACAAAATGCTAGCATGATGCTTAGAATATTTTCCATGTTCTACTGCTTGACAGGAACCTATAAGAAGCAGATGGAGAAATAGCAGTGATAAAAAAAAACAAAAAGCAATACTCATGTATTCTTTTATACTCTTTCTATAAAACTGAAACAATTCTACATGCAAATACTTAATTTGTTTTGGAAGACACAATGAATATTCAATAGGCCTCGTCAAGGCATATTGAAAACAGAGCTGTTAATGTTCACAGAATTCAGGAGAAACTCCCAGCATCACAGAAGAGTTTGCAGGAGAGACCCACAGCATCCTAGAACACACACAAACCAACCCACCAGGAATCAGCACCAGGAGGGTCCAATTCACTTCTGGGAAGTGGGGGGAAGTAACTGAAAGCAGCAGAGAAAGGAGCAAGTGGCACTGTTCCCTCTCAGACCCCTCCCCCACTGACAGCATCACCACACAGTGACATGGGTTACCTTGCCCTGGTGAACACCTAAGGCTCCACTCCTTACTACTTCACAGGTGCGTGGAGATAACAAAAAAAAAGAAAGAAAATTTCCCAAATGAAAGAACATATCAAAGCTCCAGAAAAAATACAACTGAGCAATGAAGAGATAGCTAACCTATCAGATGCACAGTTCAAAACAGTGGTAATCAAGAAGCTCATAGAAATGGTTGAGTATGGTCACAAAATAGAGGAAAAAATGAAGGCTATGAAAAGTGAAATAAAGGAAAATGTACAGGGAAGCAACAGTGATGGGAAGGAAACCAGGACTCAAATCAATGGTTTGAAGCAGAAGGAAGAAAGAAACATTCAACCAAAATAGTATTAAGAAACAAGAATTCGGGAAAATGAGGATAGACTGAGGAACCTCCAGGACAACTTCAAATGTTCCAACATCTGAATCATAGGGGTGCCAGTAGGAGAAGATGAAGAGCAAGAAATTGAGAACTTATTTCAACAAATAATGAAGCAGAACTTCCCTAATCTGGCAAAGGAAATAGACTTCCAGGAAGTCCAGGAAGCTCAGAGAGTCCCAAAGAAGTTGGACCCAAGGAAGCACACACCAAGGCACATCAGAATTACACTACCCAAGATTAAAGATATGGAGAGAATCTTAAAAGTGAGAGAAAAGGAGAGAGTTACCTACAAAGGAGTTCCCATAAAATTATCTGCTGATTTCTCAAAAGAAACCATACAGGCAAGAAGGGGCTGGAAAGAAGTATTTCAAGTCATGAAAGACAAGGACCTACCTACATCCAAGATTACTCTATCCAGCAAAGCTTTCATTTAGAATGGAAAAGCAGATAAAGTGCTTCTCGGATAAGGTCAAGTTAAGGAGTTCATCATTACCAAGCCCTTATTATATGAAATGTTAAAGGGATTTATCTAAGAAAAAGAAGATAAAAAATATGAGCAGCAAAATGAAAACAAACTCACAACTATTAACAATCAAACCTAAAAAGAAAAGCAAATAAACAAACTAAGCAAACAACTAGAATAGGAATATAATCAGAGAAATGGGGATAACATGGAGGGTTATCAGCAGGGAAGTAGGAGGAGAAGAGAGGGGGGAAAGGTGCAGGGAATAAGTAACATAAATGGAACATAGAAAATAGACAGGGGGAGGCTACAGAGAGTATAGGAAATATAGAAGCCAAGGAACTTATATGTACAACCCATGGACATGAAGTAAAGGTGGGGAATGCAGGTGGGAGGAGGTGTGCACGGTGGAGGGGAATGAAGGTGGGGGGAATGGGACAACAGTAATAGCATAATCAATAAAATACATTTAAAAAATATAAATAAATAAAAAGACTCAGTGAGAAGATTGCAAAACAAAAGTTTTATATAAAATAACATAATATTTGGGGAAGCTATATGTTGCTTAGCAGTGCTCACTGTGGTAACAAAATAAATGACCAAAAAAAAAGCTAAGTATAGCTGCTTAATTTCAGTAAAGCTTCTGGACTTCTTGCTGATTGAATGTAATATGTCTTTGATGGCAGGAGATTCAGTGTAATTGCAAGGCTTAAGAAGAGAGCACTAAAGCCAAAACCCTATTAAAGGCATGGTATTGAGAAACTTCAGCCTACTCCATATTAGGCAAATCTTCAGTTTACCTAATTGTTGGCAGATGAGAACATTTGAAATCTTAAACAATATACATACACGCAAATGTGCACAGAAACACAGATACACACAGATTTACTTATCCAGCATCAAGAACTGTGAAGGTCTGAGGTTTTAGATTACCTGCACACTCACAAGTTAGCCTGCCATTGCTTCATGAGACTGCTAGGTCAGAGAACAAGAGATATTATTACACACAGCGCAGCAACTGTGACCTTCACATCTACAATAGCTCCCCTGGCCTCCCAAGTCCACCGGGTAATGCCCAGCATCTCAGGTGGATTCTCTGCACACGGTGCATTCTCATTATAGCCAAGGAACACCAAGCTAAAGAAAAAATCTTTCACAAAAGGAGACAAGCAAATATGCCCTACCTGTGACCCAGAGGAAAACATTGTCTTACTTATACTGGACAACAAATAAACCTGCCCCTTCTCCAGAAAAAGCTATCACTATCTCCCTCTTTCAAGGCTGCTCAGTATACAAACAACCTTGAAAGAATCGTCTGCCTGAAGAGCTGTCAGGCATTTTCCTTGTAACGGTGCATTAATACGACAGCCCCATAGAGAACTGTGTCCCAATACAAGAGATAGTATTTGTAACATATATGCTAGGTCTGTCCAGGAAAAAACCAACATTGTTAATATAACAAGAACAGTTTGCGTGACATAGATGTAACCTGGCAGCCAAGGAGAGTGGGCTGGAATGTACATGTGTGAACAATGATGACTTCACTGTACTAGTCAGTGGGGGCAGCAGGTGCCATCAAATGAGCATGTGTGTCATACGGCTGTCACATTCAAAATGACTGAATGAGTAGAGCAATGAATCTGCATCCGATTTTGCATTGAAATTGAAAATGCTCTGCAGAAACTATTCGGATGATTAAGAAGGCCGCAGCTATGGGCAACTGGTGATTGGCAGCTTCATCACAACAACATGCCCACTCGTGCATCATTTTCTTTTGCCATGAAAAGCTGCATACTCTTAGTCCCAGATATTTGGGCATAGGGTCTTTTTGGAAGCCATAAATCTGTCCACCACACTCTGCTATATACTAAGTGTTGTCCTTAGACCAAGAGCATTAGCATCACCTGGAAATTTATTAGAAATCTAGAATTTCAGGATTCATTCCATATCCAATGACATCAAAATCTACATTTTAACAAGATCCTCAGACGGTTCAAATACACACTGACATCTTTATGTCTAGAACATAGTGCCAGATACTATTGCTACTATTCAAAAAGTTAAAGATGGTCAAAATTTGGATAGTCCATCTCTCCCAGCTAATGACAATTGTTCTAGAGTTCTCACTTTATGAGTTCCGGAAAGCTGAGAATGTATGGATAGTGCTAAGATTCTCACCCTGCTTATTACCACCTGCTGCTGGTTAGACTCTACTCAGGTAATAAGTTTCCTCGGGTTGCAGAAGGAGGCTATTTCTTCCCTTAATTATAATCTTTTGTTGCAAATTCACATAGTCAGTCTTCCAGTGCATGCTGTAAAGTGGATTGGAAAAAAAAGGTCGGCATTCTTATCCTCGTATCGTACCCAACACCATTCCCCTCCTTAACCCCCAAGGACTGAGTAGAGATCTCCCAGGTAACTAGTTTAGAACTGCCTTTACATTATACAATGAGTATTTCCTTAGGAACTGGTGCCTTCTTAACAGCTAATCTTAGTTGGGGCTACTTTCATCCATCAAGGATATTTTAATAATTTTGAACTTCAAAAGAAATATTCTTAGTCCCTAGCAATCTTCCAAAGCTAAGTCATATTCCAATAAATCCAAGACTCATTTAATGTAATTTTATATCGCTCAGTATTAATGGGAACAAAAACTGAATTACAGTTTAGAATTAAGACCCCATGTCATTTTCGATTGGCATAAAAATGTCTTTGTTAACTAACAATATTACAATGTTCCTCATTCTTTAATATACAATAATCTAGAAGTTGCAGTTAAATTAAAAATGAAAGGGGTGGTATCATTATCATGGCAGAATTGTTTCCTACTATCTCGCCCGCCCCCCGACACACACAGCACTGATTTAGATAATCACCCATGGACAGCAGAGCCCTTGTGGAAGTCCAGGAGTCCAGCAGAGCTGTTCCAGCCCTCCCATGGTCACAAAAAGTGAGACTGGATACACTGAAGAAAGTGAAAGGAACAGTTTCACTTTACCTTCATCACCCCTCTCTCCAGGCAGCATAGCTCAGTGCGACCAAGGTTCTTCTTGGCCCATAATTTCTCCCATGGGGAAAGTGAGAGCACAGGAGTCTGGCTTCCCCAGCTGTGCAGAACACTGTCATGGAGACCAACTACTCTCTCGCTTCATCCCTGAATACTGACGACTGCAGGATAACCAGGCAGAGAGTGGCTGGGAGAACAGCAGCCAGAGGTCAGAACAGAACAGCAAAGGTATATGGCCCCTATGTGAGGTGGTGAGGTACTGGGGTGCTAGTGGCCAGATGAGGGAATGAGCAGGTGAGACCTCCCCAGCGGCTTGTTGACAGGCTTTCTGATAGAGTCCGAGAGGCACTTAGTAGGAGCCATGTACCTTGGCTATGTTCTGAAAGAGAGAGGGACAGTTGAAATAGTTCTCTATCACACGCTAAGAGACAGGATAACAAAAAAGAACATCAATAATTGTAAATTTCTACAAAGAGTTCCTGGGCAATGAGATAAGAAAATTATTTTGGATTTGATGTTAGAAGACAATTGTAGACTATTAAGAGAACATTTTCAGTAAAATTGTGTTTGGGTTCAGTTCATTCATAGACACGAATCAGGATAACCCAAATCCTAGATTTTCTGAAACACTCCCAGTTTAAATTTATTTTGTCTCATTATACACAATGTGTTTGACTTTCCATTTAAAACTACAGTAACAATGTGGTAGACAGAAAGAAATAATGCATTGTCAATGAACAGAAAGTGAGCTGCAAGTACTTATAATTGGAAGTGGAATCAAGAAAAGGTTTTCGGGAGAGGGGAGTTCCTATACATTCATAAGCAGTAAGGAGGTGAGCACCTAGGATGCGGGAAGGAAAGATTTGACGAAAGAAACGGGGATTATCGCAGCACTAGGTTTCGGGGGAAGGTGGAAGAAGGTGGGATGGATAGCACAAACAGATGGGAAAATGCTCCGGCCAGCAGAGCAGTCAACGGGGACTCAGCCACCTGTCTGGAGCAAATGGGTGAGGGGGACAAGAGACGCAAAGAATGACAGCAAGACAATAAGTTCTGATCAAGCTACAAAATTTTATTTTCAGGCAAAGACTTATAAAGGGGGGGGAAGGGGAAGCGTATCGCTACTTGATTGGTGAGGGGTGCACAAAGGAGCACTTCTTGATAGGTTACTGCATGCATGCCGGGGTGCGTGTCCTACACTCTGATTGGTAGCCTGTGTTCGTACTCTGCGCATGCTCTTGGCAGGGGCTGGGCTAGCTGTAACTGGCAACAACAGGAAGACCAACTGCTGTGTCTTGTAGTTTCTGAGGAGCGTAACCCCCCGAGCTGATTGCATCAGCCAAAAGGCCAGATTCTGCCCAGCCCAGGTTCCCGACAGGAAAAGGTACCTCTTTTCAATCCTGTAGGAGTAAGTAAGGAATAGCTAAAGATGTGAGCTGACGGATGTGTTAGTCGACTAGATGGAGTAACCCTTTCACAGCGCATACGTGTATCAAATCATCGTGTTGGTTGCATATGCAAATGTATTTTATGTATCTTACAACTTTATTTGTCAATTATTCCTCAAAAAATCTGGGGGACTAAATGAAGGCGAAGACATTTTCAAGTAGAAAGAGAGTGGAGGATGATGCTAGAATGTAAGGGCACTAAAATATAAACCCGGGAGATCAGAATTATTTGATCGTTCTGCTTGACTGGCTTTCGATAAATATCAGCAGAATAAGTTTTGTGCTCTCAGTCCTACCAGGTAAGGGAGGAAGCATCTCGATCTCATTGAGGTAAAGATGTGGCAGGAGCGTAGAAAGAGGGATTTCAGAAAGTTCTGTACTACGTGACACTGAGATAAAATAGTCATTTCTCACTGACAAGGGTCCAGCTGAGGATATAGCAACAGTCCGCTCTTCACCTCCTCCAACCCTGTTCAGAAGCCACTTTGGCAGTGAGGTCTTACCTGGACATTCTACCTAAAAAGACAACGCCTTTCTCCGCCTCTCTCTGACTCTTATGCCCACCCCCTCCTTGGTACTTACACTTATCTGTCGTGCTCCATGTTTTACTTTATTATGTTCTTTATTACCGATCTCCTCTCAGCAGAACGTGAGTACGGGCAGGCATTTGAGTCTGTTTATTTGCCACTCTCTCCCATGCCCAGAACAAAGCATGTTGAATGAATGACTGCCTCTGTGTGAGAGACTGATACAAGTTAAATGGATTTTTTTTTTCAGTAGAAGTGAGTTATTTCAGGAGAAAAAGTGGAAGAAAAAAATAGGTAATGGAAATGTGCCAGAGTAAATACTAACAGAAATTCAAAGGAAGAGGCGGGGGTGTCTAGAATGTCAGCAACTAGTGGAAACTAAGGCAACCACTGGGAAAGCTGAGACGAAATGATTAAACAGGGTAATCCCCACCATGGCAACAGCGGCAACAAACACGACCTCCCTCTTAAGATGGCTACTATGAGGTGGGGGTGGGTGGGGTTCAAGTGACAAGATCTACGCAAAAAACGACGTTGCCTGGCAAATAGGTAGGTGCTAAGTAGTTGTTAGCTGGTGCTATTTTTCACGTTTTTCACATTGTCCTGGTCCAGAGACACTGAGGACTAAGACAACGTCATTGTTCCTAAGTCTCTGTCACGCTGCCATCATGCCAGAAGGATGAGCCTACACGAGACAGGAAAATCTTCACCTCTTTTCTAAGGAGGAGGTGCAAAGCACAGAATACGCGTCTGTCTGGAAACTCTGGATTTGCCAGGGTCGTCAAGATGTAATGAAGTCACCCATCTCAACTTTGTTCTGCTACACGATCCTGGTACATGCACACACACCCCTTTAGTGGGTCACTCATACTCAAACTATGTGAGCTAAATCGGGTTCACACTCTAAAACGTGCCTGACGCTCGCAGAGAGTGATGGGAGGAGCACCGCTGGGCCCCTTTACACTGTGCTGCTGCTGACACGCTCAG